>JAOTRN010018571.1:0-10460 GCA_028566695.1 Bagroides melapterus | reverse complement strand
TGTTCTCCACCATGATAAAATAAAGGATGTGTGAAAAGGTCTCCACACAACACGTTAAGTTTTAAGGCATCCATGCAAGTGGGTGCATTATTTACAGGAATGTGGGACTAAAACTCAAATGGAATGTTCAAAAAGGCATTATTGGTCTGATGGCCCAAATAGGTGTCCAAATACTTTTGACCATACAGTGTGTCTTAAACCCTGCCTAATACATGTAGACATGTAGACAGATCATAAAGTAGACCCCAGTTAACACAGATATTGTTTGCATGTGATGCAAGGCCGTTGTGGGGGTTTGATTGGATTATTGTGGATCTTGTATGTTTCTTGTGGCAACATACAGTATGTATGCAGTAAATAAAGTCTCACCTAATCATCTTCTTAGCATGTTATTCTTTACTTCCTAAGAATGATTAAATATCTACAGTGAAACCAATTTGAAAGCTCTGTAGTAACAGAGTGAAGAAAGTAGGTCAAGAGCTGCTGCCAGAACCTGAGCGAATTAAGGGGTTAAGCACGTAATTAGGTTGACCGACATTTGTCCCATTTTGTAACACACTGAATCAGTGTTTGCTGTTGTTTCCATTGGGGAGATGAGGTGGTGGCTGGAGAATAATCATAATCCACTAAGTCCATCTGGCCTCCCACCTGCCACACGCTGTTTCTCATCATAGCCACGCTTGTCTTCTTCTGTCAGTCAGCCACCTGTGTGAAGAGCCTTCGACCCGGTGTTGCCTATTGATGTTGTAACGTGATCTCGATATTGTTATTTAACAAAAAACCGACATCCATTTTAAAAGGCACACATGTACACCTGCACATTCATGTAGCAGCAGCACGATCCATAAAATCATGCAGATAAAGGACAAAAGCCTCAGGTAAGGTTCACATCAAACCCCCAAATTTGGGAAAGAATTCTTTAAAAATAACTGAAGCGCTAGATCTGTATCTTCACGATCTGCTGCCACCACACGATCGGCTGATTAGAACGAATGAGCAGATGTTCCAGATGTGAATTGGATGGAGGATTCAGGATGGTGCACTGAGACGGAATAGTGTACAAATTGATATAAAAGTAATTTGAATTACTCGAAACTCAGTGAAGTAAGTAAACATGTTATGACACCACATGGTGAGTTTCAATGTCATGGGTGTTTTTGCTTCAACAGAGTGTGGGCATCTTATCCCTCATTCCTGGGAACCGTGGAACTTGAGATTTGCCTCAAAGGTGTTCTTTTGGTATAGATGTATAGATTTCTTTTATGTACATATTTAGTATGTGTAATGTCATAATTCCTTTGCTGTCCAGTGTGCGTTACGATCTCGGACCATCCGGTCTCTCCTTTTGAGTTCGGTAGCATAACAAAATGGACCTATATTCTGGAGACGATAAGGAGTGCAGTTGCATCAGGTGTTTTTGCGTCAGTCTGTTTTCCACTTGTGTTAGGATCGACTCAAGGCTGAGGTTCTGAACACACTAGATCACCATCACAGTTCGGGTTCTTTCTCTGCGCTTAGTTTAGACGTGATGTCTTCTCTGTAAGCATCAGTAACTAGCAGCAGTAAGCCTCCACATATTAATGCGTCAAGTCCAGCTCTGTGGATGAACTGAAGCTAACAGTTGGTGTTCTGACACATAACAGCCACATATGCTGTACTTTAATGAACTGTGTGGTACAGTGAGGACAAGTCATATTATATCAAGAGACAGACAAACCCAGCTTTGATGAAAGACACAAAAACTTTGTGTAATTTTTAAAGGCTTGTATGTAAGGTTTAGTTTTTCCCTTATTATTAACACGGGGTTCGTACAAGATGCTTAAAGTGCTTGAACTTAACAATTTTAATTTTAACGTCTGGAAAACCTGGAAAATTGGCTTGTTTTGTTGAAAAGTGCTTAATGGTGCTTATATTTAACAAAGAGTATTTGTATGCAGTTAGTAAAGTTTGGTGATTATTTAATATGTATGACACTCACTGCACAACCTGCCTTAAGTCAGAAGTGGCCATTTAATATGAAAAGCGTCCCCTCACAGTCACCTCGTCTACACAGCAAATTAATAGTCTTTCATAGTTTTAAAAATTCTCAAACATTCTCAGAAACCTTGTTCAGGTGCCCGGGAGAGGCAGCGTGGTAGACCTAGGACCACTGAGCTACGACTTCCAAACAAGAGCTGGAATCTCAAAAAATTCCTTACAGCATAAAAAAAATTTTAATAAAGTAAAATGTCACTTTTACCTTCCTCACAAGAACTCTAAGATAATGCAGTTGTGCACAAGAAAATATCAAACAAACAACACCAGGGGGAGTTAAATCAGGCTCCTCAACACCATGCACATGAACCCCAAAATATTACACTGCTTTAGAGTAACCTTAAATACCGGCTGTAGTCTAAGTTAGAAAATAAACTCCCAAAATCGAACTCTTACACTCAGTCTATATTCAGAATATTTAACTCCAGAAATTTGCTGTGTAGTTTTATGTTGAAGGTAAAGGTGAGACCAAGGCTGTATTTACAATGTAAGTCTTCATGCACAGATCCTTTTGACCATATCTGAGAAGGTTATGCTTTTAGTTTATTCTGGAAAAAAACAAAACAAAAAAAAAACAGCAAAGTTTTCGCCCCATTGACATATTATGTAGATTTAGGTATTGAAGGATTTTTCTAATAAAATTCACCTGGTCAAGATTAAAAAGCAGCTGCTGAATGCGTGTTCTTTCCTAAAGGAAAAAAAATCTAGAAGGATGCTTTGAACTTACCAAACCATGTGCATTCAGGATTTTTTTAATTAATATTTTCATATAGATTTTCTTAGCTCCAATTTAAGTATGAAAAAAACAAATTAATACAAAAAATACAACTTACCTGCGAATCATCTCACATCAAGCTTAGCAAACAGCCCACATTCATTTTAATTTCAGTCTATTTGTTTTTGTTTACTAATATTTCTAAAAGGAAGTAAGCAGTTGCGAAGCTATGGAAATGCTTTGAATTTTTGAAAATGTTGAAGGCTCACTGCAGCCGGGTCTCTGTTATTTTTTTCAAAGCTGACATGGGCCAAATGGAAAAAGGCTGTGAGCCAGATTTGTGAAAGAGAAAGACTGAGAGTGAGAACAAGAGGAAAAACCAAATCTGTGAATTATTTTCTGTCAATAGTTTGACAAAGATTTAAATGTTCTTTGTCCAAATTTTGTCATAATTTTTATTTTGTTCCCCCAGAGATGAAGCATATTGTGCAGTTAGACCTGGATCTTAAGTACAGGACAAACATCCGAGACCTGTTCCAACAGTTCAGGCACTTCGCTCCTGAAGCAGTGATTGGTATCGTCAGAGAGATGCAGCCAGTGTACAGGTAACACAAACACACACACACACACACACCTCTAGGGTACTACAGGTTCCTCCTTCTAGAAAATTCCCAAAGTACGAAAAATAACAGCCAAAAATAGTGAAAGTACAGACTTCTGACCAGCGAGTGTCACACCTCTGAATCTGGGGCAGGTTAAAAGCCAAAATGAACGTGCCACTCTTTCACAAATAAACTCTCTCAGTCTCCCATCCACATCAAGCCGCTGTAACACAAGTGAAAGCAACTGTGACTGATATTAACAAGGGAAGTTCTGGTAAGATTGTGTGAGGATGCATGGTTTTCATAAAACATGCCGTTTAACACATAATTCATTTAGCAGCCTTGGCTCGGTCCTTATATAATAACTCTCAGCTGTGGATGTGCAAGTCCAGGCGCTGCTCTAGATGGCACTAGAGTCATCTGTAGCGGTATTTACGTTTGTCTCCTGCTTTCCTTTCCCATCCCCCCCACTTCCCTTGTTTCTTCAGATTTATTTCCTCTGTTCTTTGGCCCCAACAGATTGACAGGAAAAGTTGTGCAATCTTTTCAGATTTGTGTCTTGTCGATAAGAAAGTCTGAAAAGACTCGAGTCGAACAAGAGTTTCAGTTCATTCCTGAAGCCCAGGACGAAAAACAAAAGACCTGTGTTGCAGTTATTCCGACTTATTTATTTATGTATGTATTTATTTATTTATTATATTCATAATTTGTATAGTTAAATAGACATATAATTCCAGGAATGAATGCATGGTAGTGGAGGCCAAACATTAAATAAATTTTATTACGAATAATATTGACATTATTGGCTGAAACTTCAAAGTGAACTATAATAAAGTAAAATTCAGTTGAAACATCAGTGAAAATCGAATTAGTTTTACATTTTATTAAATCTAAATTCATTTTTTTATTGTAGATGCATTTATATTTTAGTTGCCCAATTGAAATAAGAAAGAAATAAGAAAAAACTCGACTGATGTCAATTTGAAAACCGATCCGTACTTTAACAACGCTATAAAAATGCTTTGTTTAATATATTTGCTAAAATTGCTTCTAAACCAGCAGCGTTCTCAACATCATGACGGATGGTTTGGAAGTCGTTTAGTTGCTAAGGTTTACACGACCTACATGGTGTTGCACTAGGAGGTTGTTAAGAAAAGAAAAAGCAAAGGGCGAATCTGCAGGCTGATTAATTTGGCATTCGAGCATCTGCTACAGACGGCATCACGCCTCGTACTTTAGAAATTCACATATGTGTAGTTTGATGTGAATAAATTAATGACACATTTCTGCGATCATATTGCGCAACCTGGACCAGCAGGAAAAGAACCTGCTCCTGCCGTGTTAATTAACACTCCTCCAGGTAGGCAAGGTTCATCACAGAGGAGATCTTTTATTACACCCGCCTCCCTCACCGTGAATAAAGCTAAGCTTCTATTTTAAGATAAGGTGCAGACCAGTTTTCTCTTTAAAAAAATTGGTAAGGATGAACCTGGTCATATCATAAAAGGAGGGATCCAGTATCCTGAGTGTAAGTTACACAATTTAGTCAAATCTAGATTATTAATGCTTCTTTTCTATCTTTATTTGGTGACAGTGTGATGTATGTGTTTATGCATGAATGGAGCGGGTTCTGCTTTTGGAAAGAATTATTCCCAAGTGAACTGTTTCTCCACAACAAAGAGTCCATAATTAACCACTGAATGTTAGCAGTGTGTCAGTGTGAGCCGAGTACAACTGAGCCGATAAGATCTGCCACCTGCACTGACACCGTGGCCCCAACGGACGACCACAATTAGTGCTTGTACCTAAAGAGCTTTCCTCTCGTCTTTTGTGCCTGTCCAGCTTGGATCGTTCCCAGTTGCGTAAAGCTGATCACAACTACTTCACTTTGTAAACAGGCTTCTGGTCATAACGCCTCTCTCCATTTTACCACAGCTCTTCTGTCTAAAGCAGTAAGTTTTGCATAAAATATACAGTCCACAAAAAACAACAAAGTTTTTAACTTTTTCTATAAAACTTAGATAATTGTTGACTTGATTTTAAGATGTAGAGTATCAAGCTACATTAAAAGCACCAAAGACCTGTGTTATTGTATTTTATTTATTTAATTTACCAAAATACGATATAACGCATGAATATCTGGGGTATTGTGTTTTTTCCTGACACGTCTGTAAATATTCAATGTTCATAAACCAAATACTTCTCATGTCAGGGATTCCTTCCAGACCAAGGTGTGGTTTTTCACCAACGTCCCTCATGCATCTTCATATCAAGATGCAAACTCAGAATTAAGATATGCAAGTCTTCTAACCCTTTATTAGTCTAATATTCTACATTTTAGCTAGCTGAATGTGTCTATTATAGTCAACTCCTCAGTGTGCTAGCTAGCTAGCGTTCTTAATTAGCAACAGAATTCTGAAATGTACTGATATGAGAAATAGCTTTACTGCAAAGTCTGCACTTCTCAAACCAATTGTTCCTCCTGTAAAAGTATTGAATTTAATGGTGTGATGTAAGAAGACATTTTCTAAAAGCACAACACGACGAGTTCTGACTTGGTCTTAATCAGAGATGTGGCTCATGTCAGAGTGACATCTCACTCAGGGATCTGTAGAGGATTGGAATAAATAATTGAGATATGACATTTGTGGAGTGCTCGAGTGCTTTTTTTTTTTTTTAAAACCCTTTACTTTTCTGAAACTGAGTTGGATAGTGAAAAGATCCTGACAGACCAGAGATTACCTGTCTGTCAGCTTTATTTCACCAACTAACACTGAGAGGATTTCTACCTGTTCACTGTACCTCTGTGCGTGAGCGTGTGTGAAACCAGATCTTGTTAAAAAATAAATATGGGGTGCTATAAATATCTAGGTAAAGGTACACCAGCACTGCATGCAATGTTAATGACTATAAAAACAAAAGAGCTGTGGAAGCTGCACTCTATCATTCATCCAGCACTCTGCAAGACTCTGTTCCCAGAGAGATGCGTTTTGTCAATAAGTACGTGATGTTTGATTCAGCCACACTGTTCTGATCAGGCTAGATTAGGTTCTAGGTAGCAGTATATATATCCAAAAGTTTGTGGACCATCACATCCATAAGCTTCTTTGGTCTCCGGAGAAGGTTTCTCACTAGGTGTTGAAATGTGTCTGTGTGGATTTGTGTTCATTCAGCTACAAGATCATTAGTGAGATCAGACACTGATGTAAGAGTGAGGAGGTCTGGGGTTCAGTCAGTGTTCAGTGGTGTTGAGTACAGGACACTCCAGTTGTACTACTCCAACCTTCATCTCCACACCAGGTCTTCATGGAGCTCTGTGCTTTGTGCAGCTTCAACATACAGAGCCATTTTATATAATCGTGTCTTTTTAACTCAGTGGGCGAAAAGTTGTGGTTTAAGAACCTGATATGGGTGCGATGGGTGGGTGTACACATACTTTTGGCTCTCTTGTGCACCTCTAGAACCTACAATTGGAAAATGCTTATTTAATAACAGTTCCTCGGTTGAATAAATATATTTTATACAGTTGAAATCGTTGTGTCAAGGGTTACAAAACACGTTTCATAATCTATGGTTATATATTCCAGAGGTATTTTGATAGTAATATATGAGTTAAGGTGCAGTGGTGGTCAAGGCTCTGGGTTGTTGATCGGAGGGTCGAACCCCAGCTGCAACTGGAATGGATTTAGAAGGTTTTTTTTTCTCTCTCTCTCTTATTTTTTCTTTGTTTTGAATTTGAACATTGATCATTGTGAGCTTCACAGAGTTCTTGTGATTGTACTCTGCTCTTATCTACCTGCATCACTTGAGTCTGTTTTCTAGACAGCGTGTCGTTACAGTTTCATCTCGCAGACTGTGTTGTACGTTTCACTGTGTTGTCTCACAGCAGTGTGTCGTGTGAACAGGAAAGATTGGAAGTGTCCTGCTCCTTAGTAAGTAAACAAAGACCATGGCATGGCCCACCTCATGATTTACTTCAAAGAAATCTTTTACTCACTGAGTTGAGAAAAAGAATCCAAACAACATGACTCTCATTCTGCTGAAACATCTTAGCTGGCAGTGTAAACTCTACTCAGTTAGAAAGCAGACATTAGGTTTCATTCCACACTGAAGGAGAATGCTGTAGCTTGACAGCATTTTAATAGGCAAGGCTCCTCTTACCGTCTGACACCGTTGTTTGGGGAATCCTCCCAACGTAATACAAAAGGAAATAAATATTTCATAAAAATATCACTTTGGTGGAAATAGTGGATCACTGACTGCATGTGGAGCTGGTAGGTGTGCTGGAAGATCTCTTCACTGCATAATTGGTTCATCTCGAACAGACAGTGCCGCTGAATTCTATTTACACAAACAGACACGCTACAGTGCGTGGGAACAAATATTCTGCACTGATCTGCATTATTATTAGTGATCAGAGCTGTGATGATAAAAAGATTCACCAAGTGTGTTGTGAAGAAAATAGCTGCGCACTTTAAAACAGAAAAAACAGAGAACAACCAAAGTCTGTAAATGATAGAAACTCGTTACTTTACTTGACTCAAGACATGACTTGAGTTTTTGTGGGACAAACATTTCTAATTTGTCGATTTCCTTCAGTTGTGGGAATGTGAGTAAGGTTGGAGCCACTTTGGCTATTGTTGACCCATCGTTTTTAACCGCCATGAATCTTCATGTTTTTTTAGTTATATCACACATTTTATTTGCTTTACTTATCCATCCATCCTCCCTGCCTTATCATAAAACATGATCTCATTCATGTTCAGTCCTGGATTCTTTTTAAGCTTTGGCCTTGTGTAGTCTGAGCCACTGTAAGGTCAATATATGTATTTCAGTTTTTTACAGTACATTACATATTATTCCAAATGTCTTTGAAGGTTTCAAGTTTCAAGATTCTTTATTGATCCCTGACCATAGAGCAAACACTTAAGAAACAGGCAGGTGATTATGAATATTGCTAATGCTATATCTGGTAACAAATCTGATTTTTACAAGTCATTAAGACCTTCACGTTATTCATAAGACCTTCACGGAATTGTTAAACAAAAGATCTCGTTTTTTTGTTATTACAGAACCATGAGGCATTGTCTTAGCACTTGTTTTTGTACATAAATCTTAATTTATTAGTTAGTCATGGACATGCCGTCTGTATTTTTCTAAACGGGACACTGTGATTTTCTATTTAATTTATTTCTAGTTCTAATGTGTGTTACCTAAAGCCCTGTTTTAGATCAATTTCCTTAATTAAAAGACCTTTTTTACTTTGACTCCGTTTTTTAAATTTAATTCCATTCTTTTCCTCACATACATCTTATTAAGCTGCTATAATATTAAAAATAGTCTGGTCAAGCAGATTGATATTATTGGCAGCTAAAGATTTGTACATTTGATGAGTGTGTGTGTGCACTTCTACAACCTGGTTATCAACATTCACTAAAACCTTTTAAATTTGTTTTTCACTTGAATATTGTTGGTTTTTGGAACACATTAAGGGTGGAAACAAACACACACACACACATGCACACTGTACATTTTACCTCCATGTTAAAAGTGCCGATGCAAGGCTCAGTTTATAAGCACCAGCTCATGTCTCCTAGCTTTCTAATGGTGTGCAAGGTCTTTCTCTGTAGATGACATGAATAAGTACATAGAGGGGCAGACGTGCTGTTTCTGCACAGAACAGTGTGGTGAGTCGATCAGATGCCTTGGCTTAGGTGTGGTACACTCTGTTCTGTTCATGTGGCCTTGGCTGAACACCGAGCAAAAGCAGACGACCTAGCAGCTCCGAGCCAAAGCTTGTGGTTGTGTAATTGACATTCTTTCCTGGAGAAGAGATTCTCAGTGCTAGAATTTTAGAATCACAAACATGAGGACAGGAGAATGTGGGGATGTCTGTTCATCAGTACAGTAGAGTACAGTACATTACAGTACAGTAGAGCTGCCTCTTTATCAGTGCTTTTTTCACACTCTGCAATATTTTTTTAATCATACCACATAACTAACTCGTTCTACTCAGCATAAAATTGGAGGAAAAATTTTGTGGGTATTTTTTTTTTTTTCCTCTCTATGTGTAGTAATACCTAAAGGTGTTATTGCTATTGTTGTGTATTCATTGGTGTAAAAATTTTCTGATAATTAGGTTTCTTTTACTTGTTGTTTTTGTATGATGTTATGTAAACAATTCCTCATTAACCCATTGAGCTATTTGCTGTTAAAAATGACTTAATTTCCAGTAAATTACACCTGAGATGAGAGTGAGGCCTCATTCATCACCCTTTCATTAAGGATCTGTGTAAACGTTTGCGTAAATATAACCAAGCTAAAACTTAAAACCGAATTTAAAAGTGCTCATGCTCAGATGTTTAAAAACCCATCAAATACTGGGCAGTTGTTAGTTTGTAGAGCTGATTTGCGTTTAGTGACGCCTACAAAACTCCATAAAAGGCAAAGCTTAAAGAGTGGAAAACACAACACGGCCAAAAAAAGAGAGGGATTTCCCAGAGAATGTGCTCTGATGTATAACAGACCACACCAGATGATGGCATGCAGCACGTGTGTGTGTGTGTGTGGTGTGTGTACACCAAATTTCTTGTGTGCATGCTTGGACCTATGTTTATTTCAGGATTATACATAAGGATTATAAACTCCTAATTTAACATTTCTAACTAGGAATCTTATCTTAAGAGTGATTCAGGACCAATCTCAGAGCAACTCTGAACAAGAACAACTTTTACCTTAGCGGGGCTGACCGTGTGACACATTTGAAGACTGTGTTGTCCAGTAAAAAAACAAAAAAGGAGTGCTATTAAATTCCTGTCTATTAGAAGTCTTAATTTTATCTCTGTGTTAAGATATTTGAGACTATATCATGTACAGATTATTTTTGTGACTGATCATATTAGAGATGGGCTATCTTAATTTTATAAATGTAATGTAAAGTAAATGTAAACATCTCCGACACAGAGGATAAATGTCATAGAGACAAATTATATTGTTTCTGCCGATATGACATTTCAGCTCTGTTTCAGAAATGTTAGAGTATCTCTAAATGACATAGAGGCAGATTATATGTGTGTGTGTATGTGTATATATATATATATTATCAATCT
>JAOTRN010018568.1:0-10488 GCA_028566695.1 Bagroides melapterus | reverse complement strand
ATTTACTTAAAATCTATGTGTGCAAATTGTTACGAGGATTTTATCAAGTAAATCTTACAAGTTCTTTTTTTCAGTGTGGGTACGTGACCGAGAGAGAGGCTATAAGAGGACGTGCAGGTGGCCGGGAATTTGCCTGGGAAGGCACCAGCAACGTTACAGTAATGGCCTTAAGGATTAAGTTTGGTGTAGGTAGCTCAAAAGGTTACAAACCTCAAAAATTTGTAATGGGAGTCTATAAAAATAATGTAATAATAATAATAATAATAATGTTTATAAAGCAAAACAGTATCTTGGCTCTTTCAAGCCAACACAATAATAATAATAATAATAATAATAATAATAATAATAAGTTTATATAGGAAAACAGTATGTTGGCTCTTTCAAGCCAACATAATAATAGTAATAATAATAATAAGTTTATAAAGTAAAACAGTATGTTGGCTCTTTCAAGCCATCTACAGGTGAAGGCAGGGTACACCCTGGCCAGGTTGCCAATCTATCGCAGGGCCACATTCACACTCTCACTCACTCACTTCTATGGGCAATTTAGAGATGCCAATCAACCTACTATGCATGTCTTTGGACAAGGGGAGGAAACCAGAGTACAGAGGCACGGGGAGAACATGCAAACTCCACACACACAGGGTGGGGGCAGGAATCGAACCAACCATGGCGGTGTGAGGCAAACGTGCTAACCACCAAGCCACCATGCCCCCGCTGACATGATAAGTAAGCAAAACAAAGCAAAACAGTATGTTGGCTCTTCCAAGCCAACACAATAATAATAATAATAATAATAATAATAATAATAATAATAAATTTATATAGCAAAACCATCATAAGGCTTCACAATGCACCATTGTGGAATATGATATAGTATTATAAGCACACAATATAGAGAAAACTCATAAACACCATTATCACTAGAGATTATTAAAGAAACCAGAAAATAGATTTTAAAAAAAGAAACTTATAGCAGGCCTTCTCTTATTTATTACAGTGAAATAAAAGTATTTAAAAAGTATTGAAGTACAAAAGAGTAAAAGGTATAGACAAGTTGTGGACTTTGAAACATGGAGAAACTATGATCTAAGGTATAAGTGAGGAGAGAAACATGCTCCTTTTGGAGTCAACCAGAAGAATATGCATGCAACAAGCCCTACTTGTGCTGAAAAGTGATTGGACAAAGGCTACACAAGGGGACTGGCTGAAAAATGATCTAACATCAGTTGAAAAGATGAACATGCATGAAATGTATATAACGACAATGTCCAATAAGACTTCGGTGCAAGTTGGGTGATTATGCCACTTGTACCCCTGACACCAGATGATTTGATTGCTGTCTTACTTGATCACCAATGAAGGCAAAAAGGTAAGCAGAATGTCTGTTAAATCAAAGTTTCTGCAGTGGTATATTAAATATGAAATATAAAATATAAAAACAAAGGGTTGTACAGGAGCAGGTGAAAAGTGATCAGTGCAGAGAAGGTGTCCAAAGTGAGAGTGCAAAAATGTGCAAAGGTGCAAAAGTGTCCATCTGAGGTAGTTATAGTATGTGTGTGGTGTGTGTGAGAGTCCAAGTTCTAGGTATGGGTCTGGTTGAGGGCTTGGATGGCCTGATGGATGACTCCAGGCCATGGAGCTCAGTGTGGATGGTACGTTCAGCTGACCGCACCACCATCTGGAGAGCTCGTCTGTCCTGCATACTGCTGTTCCCAAACCAGACTGTGATACTTCCCATGAGGATGATCTCAATGGTGCAGGTGTAGAAGTTCCTTAGCACCTTATAGTGCAGTTTAAAATCCCTTAAGCATCTCAGATGGAAAAGACGCTGCCGAGCCTTCTTCACCAGGGTGTTGGTATGACAGGACCATGTCAGGTCCTGCGAGATGTGAACACCTAGGTACCGGAAACTGTCTACTCTCTCTACTGGGGTCCCGTTGATGGTGATAGGTTGGTAGTTCCTCGACTGCTTTGTGCTGAAGTACACAATCAGCTCCTTTGTCTTGCTGACTTTGAGTAGGAGATTGTTAGCCTGGCACCATGTTTCCCATCAATCTCCCATAGGTAGGCCGTCTCATCATCATCAGAGATAAGGCCCACCACAACGGTGTCGTCAGCAAATTTAATGATGTTGGTGGTGCTGGAAGTGGCTTTGGAGTCATGGGTGTATAGTGAGTACAGCAGGGGGCTCAGTACACAACCCTGGAGAGCACCAGTGCTGAGGGTGAGGGAGGGTAAGACATGTTTGCCCACCCGAACTGCTTGTGGTCTCTCTAACAGTTGTAGATCCAGCGACATAGTGATGTGCTAAGTCCCAGGACCTCCATCTTTGAGGTGAGTGTAGAGGGAATAATGGTATTAAATGCTGAACTGTAGTCAGCAAACATCATTTTCACATAATTCCCATTGATACTGCCCAGGTGGCTCAGGGCAGTGTGTTGTAGGTAGGCAATGGCGTCCTCTGTGGAGCAGTTTCGACGGTACGCAGACTGAAGTGGATCCAGTGTGTCAGGTAGTGAAGCAGTGATGAAGTCTCAGTCTTTCAAAGCACTTCATCACAACAGTGGTCAGGGCTACTGGACTGGGGTTTCTTAGGAACAGGAATGATGATGGACGTGGGTATTATAGACTGCTCCAGAGAGCAGGATAGACTGCTCCCCCTTAGCCAACAGTGTCTGTTTATCAGCCACAAGTCCATTGTTTTCCCTTGACTGCCTGTCCCCTGATTGGTGTTCAGCTGTTGGGAAGTATTTGGCTTTGTGGTGTGCATGACAGGAATTCCGGTACTGGTGCACTGCCGTTTTGGTGCACTGTATAAAATCATTTTATGTCCTTTCAGCTGGATTTGGCTACACAAAAGTAGCCTGATGTGTCAGGGTCACGGACTGTTTGGGACTTTGGGGGGGGCGCTCTGGTTGTGTTTTTGTCTTTTGTCATGTGTGTTTGTTATTGTTTTTGGTTTTGATCACGTGTCCGCCCTGCCCTCGTCTTGTTCCACCCCTTTCTGCACACCTGTTCCTAATGTGTTCTATTAAAGTTCACTGCGCTGTTTCGGCAGCGCGGTTTCTTCATATGTAATTACCCTGTCTGTTTTGTGTCTTGTCTAGCGTGGGTTTTGTTTCTGTTAATAAATCGTGCTGAATGTCATCCCCGCAATTGGGTCTGCTCCCCGTTCCTGTGTCCAGTTCCCAAGTTTCCCGAGTCATGACAGAAGAAACCGCCACTACAAGACCCAGCGGGATGGCATCCAGCTGGGAGAGTGGCGAGCTGGAGCCCTGGACTGTGTTTTTTGTCTGTTTTGTTTTCGGGTTCTGTTGTATCACCCCGCATCTGTTCTCGTGGGGGGCGCTGCCCCACTTCCTGGTTTTTCCGTGGGGGACACCACCTCACCTCATGTCCGCGGGGGGGTGCAGCAGACCCGAATGTGTTTTTTGCCTTTTTTTTTTTTTTTTTTTCTCCCCCGGACTATGCGGCATCGCTCCGCACCTTGTTTTCGTGGGGGGTGCCGCCCCACCTCATGTTTTTTCCCGTGGGGGACGCCGCCTCACCTCCTGTCCGCAGAGGATGCTGCTGGTCTGGATCCCTCCTCTTCCCTCCCACCCTCCCTTCCGGCCCTCCAGTCTGGACGTCGCTCGGCCCTTCAGTTCGGCTGCGGATGTCGCTCGGCCATTCAGTTCGGCTGCAGATGTCGCTCGGCCCTTCAATTCGGCTGCGGACGTCGCTCGGCCCCCCAGTTTGGCTGCAGACGTTGTTCGGCTCTCAAGCTCGGTGGCGGACGTCGCTCCGCTCCCCCGCTTGCCTGCTGGGCTGCAGACGTTGCTCTGCTCCCCCCGCCTGCCTCGCCGTGATCCTCGCTCCCCCCGCCTGCCTGCCCTGGATCCTCGCTTTGTTGGACTTTCAGGCTGGACCTGAGTGGTGCTTCGGGAGCCGCGCCTTGAGGGGGGGGTTCTGTCAGGGTCATGGACTGTTTGGGACTTTGGGGGGGCGCTCTGGTTGTGTTTTTGTCTTGTGCCATGTGTGTTTGTTATTGTTTTTGGTTTTGATCATGTGTCCGCCCTGCCCTTGTCTTGTTCCACCCCTTTCTGCACGCCTGTTCCTAATGTGTCTTGTTAAGTGTTCTATTTAAGTTCACCGCGCTGTTTCGGCAGCGCGGTTTCTTCATATGTAATTACCCTGTCTGTTTTGTGTCTTGTCTAGAGTGCGTTTTGTTTCTGTTAATAAATCGTGCTGGATGTCATCCCCGCAATTGGGTCTGCTCCCCGTTCCTGTGTCCAGTTCCCAAGTTCCCCGAGTCGTGACATTCGGCAGTGCGGTATCTTCACATATATGTAATCATGTCTGTTTTCATGTCTAGTCTTGCGTGCGTTTTGTTTATGTTATTAAAACGTGCTGGATGTCATCCCCGCATTTGGGTCTTCCCTGTCCCTGTTCCTGTGTCCTGTTCCCGTGCCGTGACACTGATGGATATCTGACTGCTATTGCAGGGTGAAATCCTGTGGCACTACTGTCTTTATGGCTGTTTTGCACTGCTGTTTTATGGCTGTCTATAGGGCAGTTTTATACTGCTGTTTTTACTGTTTGGCAGATAAATTATGTGGAATGTGCTGATGGAAGGAAAACAACTGATGGTAACCACAACAGATGTGATAATAGGACAGCTACCAAAGAACCTCTAATAGATAAGTTTGGAACCTGATACTGTGGGCATTGCTCCACACATCTCTCTCACGATAACAGAAAGATTTGAGACTGAAGACTTATGAGCTATGGTTCGGGAGGTAGTACAGGTCAGGGTTAATTAAGACCTATTAGTTATCCTTTCATGCACATTTCACTAGATGGTAACAGAAGGTAGAGATGTACAGATTGAGAGATACATGCCATTGTCATGGCATACACTAGTACTTACAACAGAAACAGAAGAAAATGATGAACTACTTAAAAATTAAACAGGTAAAATAGACTGGAGAAAAGCAGGACATGTGAAAATGCAGGTTAGAATTAATATTAGGATACACAGGTTAGGGAAGTGAAGGCCTACAACTACCAGCCAAAACATATAATAATAATTCCCTATTTCCTGTCAAGAAGCCCAACAAAAATTGAGACTTGTACATGATTTGCTAGCAGTCAACAGTGAAGTACAAGCCAAGATACCTATAGTGCCAATGTTTTCCCGCAAAGGTGTTACCCAATGACACAAAAGCATTAATTGGATTATTTAAGTGTGCAGCTGACGCAGTCAGCTCCTTTTACCACTATTATCAGGGTAGCAGTGGATTATCCAGTGGGTTAGCCACACCCCAGAACAGCAGCACCAATGCTTTTGATTCCGGTCTGCTGTTGTGATGGGGAAGCCAGGCACTTATAGGATCAGTGTCATGTGATGCTGTGGACACTGATCTGCATTCCTGACATATCAAATGCTGCTCCTGATCAAGCTGGTTTATACCACATACCAGTGAATGTGGCCATTGCTGTACAATTCAGGGTTCCAATGCATAGTATCATGGAAAGGGTTAGTCCCCACTTTTCTACTAATTTTGGGACCAGCGCCAGTGCTCTCCATCACTGCTTTGACCAGGTCAGTGTAGCGAATATAGCTCAAAATACAGGGTTTCGAACATCTATTTCATACTTCACCAATAAATGTAACGAAATTGGCTCAAGATACAGAGTTCTAATTAATTTTGCATTCTCCACCATAAATAATATGTAGCGAACTAAGCTAAAAATGTAAATATTTAAGTATAATTATAACTGGCTATAATTACCTTAAGATATTAAAATGGGGTTTTTGAACTAACTGCTGTGGAATCAACAACACAATTATTTGACCTGTCTGTCCAACGAAAAGGGCAGTATAATTATTTATAAATTCCAGGATCTTCCTGGCTAGGGAAGAATAGCTACTTTAAAATTATTAACTGTTATCAAGCATGGTAACGAAATCTATGTTCAGGGACTCCGGAATTGTGAGCAAGGCACAGAGACAACCACTTGTGAATATAATGCGTTTAATAAGCGATGAACACAAAACACACACTAACTATGACAAACGTACATAAACACATTAAGGCCTATATGAAGACAGAGAGAGAGAGAGAGAGAGAGAGAGAGAGAGAGAGAGAGAGAGAGAGAGGAAAGGGGAACGAAGTGAAATAGAAAGTAAGGGAAAAGTGACGGAGGAAATCTGAACAAGAGTAAGAGAGAGAGAAAAAAGATAAGAAAACAAAAGAGAGACCAATAGGACAAGTTTAAATCAAGTTTGAATACACCATGCAAGAATCATCAAGGAAATTAGGTTTCACCTTAATAAAGGGGCTTCAGCTTAAAATTACGCATCTATTAATTAGTCATGTTACTTGCATTGGTTTGTTGTTGCGCTTCCTGATGCAATGGTCAAGGAGATTCAGAGGCTCGAAGTCCTTGAAGCAAGCTAGAGATTCCGCTGGAGATTTAAAAGGTTCTGGTGGTGCAAACAAAGTTCTTGATTGAAATTGTTGGCGAAGTCTCAAAGAAAGTGAAAGTCTTGTCCCGGAGCTTTCCGGCACAAGAGACTTAAACGGCAAAAACTCCCCACGGGAAGAACTTCTCCCCGCAACTCCCACATGGCTCTCCCGGGAAACTTCTCCTTCCATCTCAGACTCTCTTCCCTCCTCCGCCGCCGTGCCTCGTCGCACCTTTCTTCTCCTTCTTTCCAAAACCTCTCCTCTGACTAGTGCCACATAACTTCTTCTTTGACTCACTAGCACCAAACCTAGGTAGGCTTGACTTTTTTTGTTATCTTGGTCCACCTAGTTTTCCTAGAGTGACCAATCCATGACTTGAACCTTCGGCAGGAAAAGGGTTTCTTTGTCTCAGCTCAGACACTCATCATCATGGATCAATATCATGCACTTGAATGATCACATGGCTTACACTATGGTTCATAAAAATACAAGCAGATCATTTTGATACCAAACACAAGGGAGAGATACAGTATGAAAAGAGTGGAAAGCAAGATATAGATAATCAAACATGTAATTCCCGTTTTATATAGTATTTTCTGTTTGTTGGAACAATACAGGCCAAAACAGGTCATGAGTAGCAATGCAACAACAATAATACAAGATAAAGGTGGATATAGATAACAGAACAGGTGTGGCTATTCCATAATAAAGAATACAAAGTATCAAAGATAATATGTAAATGTATACATCCATATATTTATACAGCTGTGTAGCACCAGCATGGGTTAATTAGCATTTTAATATAGTTTTATTAAACCTAAAACAAAGAACTTTCTTGATGAATGTGAGTGTGTGTGTTTCTGTGTGTGAGGGCGAGGCCATCAGGAGTGTTCTCACATTCCTCAGGCCACTCTGGCCTGTTTTACAATGCTAGGGCTGTTAGGAAAGATGGTGATTTATGGCTAGGATCAGAATGAGGGACTGTTATCAGTCCCTAAGTTTCTTGCAGAAATTCCAGCATTCAGGGAGATAGATTGCTTCCTTGACCTTAGTTTCGTTTAGGGTGTGGGTTCAGAGGCCCATTGTGGCCCAAGACTGAGGCCCATTGTGACCGTTAATTAGGATTTGAGTAGGACATACACCAGAAGCAAATGATCCAGACCTGGAGATGCTACATCAGTGAAAACAGCCAAATGTTGCTATCCTACCTGCACTTTTAGATTTAGGTTATTTTACAAAGAACACTCAATTTAAAGAATAAACAAAACAGTTAGTACCAAAAAGCTGTCAAGATTTATTATTCCAGGTGGCATCTTAGTGTGAAGCAAAGTCAAGGTCCAAGTTATTTCCTGAACTTGAAAACCCGAAAGAGTCTGTGACTGATCAGGGCAGCATTTTTGTCACAAACACTGTGTGAGCTGTACAAATTACTGAGGATTAAATTGAAGCATGTATCCCTCATAAGCATATGGCCTTGTTGAAAGGCCATATAATTTCACTCACAATAATGCACATAAGTGGTTAAGTGGGATAAGTGGTTAAGCCCAAGTTATTTGCAGTATAACAGATCCTGTATGCCTTTTTCATTTTTATACATGTGAAAGATTTACAGCATACTAGATGCCATGAGGGAAAAATTGGGAGGAGCGCTCTTCTACTAGTAAGAGCAAAAGTGCTTGTTTTGCTACCCACGTCAAACTCTAAATTACTTGTCAAGTGGCAAGGACCTGGTGCCACTGTGGCTGGTGTTTTTGGTACCCAAGGTTTAAAAAGTTGTGTGTGGACTTCAACATGGTGAAGAAATTTGATGCATACTCAATGCCTCACATTGAAAAAACTGCTTCATTGTGTAGCATATTATATTTAACACTGGATTTTCCAAAGGAGTATTGCCAGATCAGCTTTACTCAACTATTCATTGAAAATACAGTCTTCCCACTTTATTTTCAGAATCCTCCTCACAAGCTGTGTATGCTGCAATTAGACAATATCATTTTTTTATTCATTTTAATTTGTTTTAATGACATAATAAAAAGATATCAGCAGAAAATTGAACCAACAGAACTCACTGGATGAATTAATCATTGAAATCACTGGATTGAAGGGACAAAATTGGATGTGTCACAATGCCACCCACAGTTCCCCCAATGCAGCTGTGACAGGGCTCTGACACCACAGCAGACTATGCAATGAAGTTCAGCGCACTGGTGGTGCAGAGTTGCTGGAATGACTTAGCATTATGTGCCATGTTTCATGAGGGTCTACGCCCATCTCTTCAGGTGAAAATGGATATGCCCCTGACTTGGGACATCATGGCTGAGACCATGCATCGACTAACATGAGCTTAATTCCACTGGTCCACTACCAATACCACCTCCAGCTGACCCTGAAACAATTCCCACATCTTCACAAACTGGACTTGACGAGTGCTTACAACTTCAATTGGATATGGGAGGGGGATGAGTAGAAAACTACACCAGGTTACGTATGTAACCCGGTTCCCTGAGAAGGGCCTTCCTTCCTGGGACCTCTCTGTGGTCCTGGAGGGAATGTTGGAAGCCCCATTTGAGCCCATGGAGTCAGCCTCTGCGAAGTTTCTGACCCTGAAAAGCTACCCTGCACCCCAGGGTGGGATATGTCCCCAAGGTGCCCAGGATGGCGGGTTGCCCATCATCCTGCAGGCCTACTGTCCTCTGCCACATGAGTCAGCAGAGCAGGAGAGGCTGCATTTCCTTTGCATACTTAAGGCCTTGAGGACTTATGTCCACCGCTCAAGCTCATGGCGTAATTCCTTCTCACTGTTTGTCTGTTTTGGCGGCCGGAACAGGGGTAATCCGGTCTCCAAACAGCGCATGGTGCACTTGGTGGTGGACGCCAGTACTCAGGCCTATGAGGCGCGCGGTGTTGCTTCGTTTCTAGGCATCAGTGCCCACTCTACTAGGGGTATCTCCTCATTCAGTGCCCTAGCCAGGGGTGTCCCCCTCAAGGATTTTTGTGCTGCGGCGGGCTGGTCCTCTCTGCACACATTTATCAGGTTTTAAAGCCTGGATCTGGGCCCCACGCTGGGGTACCTGGTCCTGCAGGGCCTTTGACATTCTGTGCCGAGTCTGTCTGTGCTCTCTCACGGCCTGTGGTACAGTCATCAGCCGGTGCGTGGCGGCGTGGGTATTGACGTTCCCATAGAGTCAACACGACGCAGCGTTGAAGTTCCCTTGAAATTGCTGGCCACGCCCTGGGCATCCATTCGCGCTCCCTTCAGACAAATAAAAGCTGGGGTGATGTGATGTCAATGCCTTTTTATGAACTTGGTGGCGCGTAATTATCCTGATTGTCGCCACCTGTTCTTTCCGATCCTTTAAATTGGCGTGTGTGCACACAGAGCTTCAGAGACAACTTCCTCAAAGAAGCAGTTCCCATAGCGTCAACTCGATGCAGCGTCAAAGTTCCCTCGAAAGGGAACGACCATTCACACCACCAAGGATCACTACAAATACCTTGTGATGCCATATGGACTGTATAGTTCCCTTCAGCCATCCTGAGACCATCTGTGTGCCTCTCTCCACATGATTCTAACTCAGGATGTGGAGAGAGGCACACAGAGGAGACCATGCCTACCAAGCCAGAATTACAGATGTTGCCCTGTACCAATAAGAGCTACTTATGTGGCTGTGTGTTACACACCACCTGGATGCCAAATGCTACCGTCATTGCTATAGAGGTTAAAAGGTGGCCCTGTCTGTGAGGTCCCTTCCACACAGGTAAGCAACCAAAACAGAGAGTGGCCATTGCTAGTGTGTCTAATGTCAGATTTGTCTGTTCCTCTACTTTAGTTGCCTTTGGCCATGAGTAGAGGGATGAGCAGCTAAAACATTGTTGGGGTCAGGTGTGAGAAATTGATGGTGAGAAGGAAGACCCTACTCAGAACTTACCAACCAAGACAGCGAACCAACATAGACAGCCCTGTGAGCTGCTACTGGTCCTGTGTAGCTGTATCATTGTACCTTATGCACCTGGCCTATGCTTATCCTACGGG
>JAOTRN010018567.1:0-10490 GCA_028566695.1 Bagroides melapterus | reverse complement strand
TATACCTTTAAAGATGCTCAGAAACATCAGAGATCACAGAAACGCACAGCAAAGAAGGAAATAAATTGTTTTTTTTCTGTGCTATCAAATGTAATAGGATAAAAAGTAAAATCAAGATGCTCTCCCCTGATCTACTCCTAAAAATTGACGTTAATTTACAGTATAAATCGATTTAAAACTAAACAGAAGCCATGGTCTGCTTTTGTCATCTCTAAACTAGCTGTTATAACTATTATAACTCTACTAGATTGTGTAAGCATTATTATTTTTAACTGAAATGCTTTCTGAGTGAGAACAGAGTGCACTAAGTAGGATATATATATAAAACTTGGACTTATAAACATGGCTAAACTAGCTAGCTAGCTCTGCTATGAGTGTATCAGGCAGTTCAGCATTGATGCTTTTAAACAGCCTACTCTTACTGACCATACTTTATAAGAAGTATATCATTTCAGTCCATTTTGTATACAGTACAGTATATAGTAACTTTTTTCCATCCTCCACCTGTTTAGCTTGTTAGCTCTTAGCTTGACTTCATGTAGTATTGCAGCTAGACACGTTTGTGAAGACACTAATTGTGTACAAATATAAGAAGTTTGCTGGAACTTTCCACTCACAGAAAATACAAACTCATTTAAAAACACACCCACACACACACACACACACACACAATATATCACACAATCTTTCTTTCTCTTTCTTTCTTACAATTGATTCTCTACCAGACAATTTTTCCCTTTGCTTTGTAAACTTTAAATTTTTGTAAAATACCGAAATAATCTATTAATTATTAAATGATTTTTTTTTCAAACTCAAATTTTGCTCTCGCGTCATTGCTCTCTATTAACACTAGATGGCAGTGTTCAGTAAAAAAGTCGACTTTTATTTAACTAATTAACACTGACACCTAGTGGTAAGATACACAATTACACTGCAATCCCTGTGTGTGTGTGTGTGTGTGTGTGTGTGTGTGTGTGTGTGTGTGTGTGTGTGTGTGTGTGTGTGTGTGTGTGAGTGAAATCGCATCGTTCACAGGCAAGTCTTAATATCCAGGTCTTAATAATGCTGGAGGCAAGCTGCTACTGTTGGGCTCTTGAGCCTCACCGCTCCAAGAATTCATTGTGCTGTAACACATATATGTGACAAATAACGGCTTCTCTCTATCTATATAGGTTCTCACTTTGTCGATGACTTTAATAGCATCATTAACATCCTCCAATTCACTTCCTCATCCACTGGTTACACCCCAAAACACCACCCATCAAATCAAAACAAGCCATCCAAGAAGAAGCCATCTAAGCAATGCAATATTTATAGAAATAAAAATACATATAACATGCTCAGAAACATCCTCCTACCTGATAATAGAAGTTGTCTGTCTGATATGAGTGTGTGTCCATGGTGGTTGAATCCAGAATGTTCTTCAGGATTTCATCGCAACCTGAATCATAGAAGACAAATGTTCAGACAAAGCTTCTGTTCAGTTTGGATTCTAATGAGGCAATATGATACAATATTTATCTAATTCAAACAGCCTGGGAATAAAACACATACTTATTTACAGGATCCTTTTCCTTATTGCAGCTTTAAAGTTTCAGGATTAAAAAAGCTAAGTAGATAAGCAGCATTTCTGGATGTGGAAATAAACGTGTTGAACTGAATGAGGCATCATAAGCACTGATAGAGCCATATGCATGTGTTCTTTTCAGTGAAGTTATTCCCATAAATCTGTTCAATATATGATACATATTGTGATATGGAACGTTGCCTAATAAAAAAAAAGCCACTCAGACCCATTTATAGAGATACAGCAGCAAGCTGTAAGTGCACCATGAATTAGTTAGAGAACTGTGGAAACTTGTTGTGTGTTTTGTGTGTGTGTGTGTTTGTGTGTGTGTGTGTGTGTGTCCTGGGGTCTCATTAGCAGCTCAGGATGCCAGGAGACAAGCTCCAAAAACACACAACCAAACATATAGTGTGACTCCTCTGAGCCAGTTCCTCTAGTGTGTTGCTCTGGTGTGTTACATCAGTGGAAAGCCGCTGCTTCTTCAGTCTGGACACTTTATGTACACCAAAGCATCAAGTTATAAATCAAGTTATAATCGTTAAGAAGCTAGTAAACATCACTGTAGACTGAAATGATTGACATGTCCACATAAAAATGCTGTATATGTATGTATATGCATTAATACATGCAAAAAGATACAGACTTTCTCTATAGATACTCATAGAAATATATTATTTTGTATTAAAATACATTTGTTTATTTTCTGTAGCAATGATTCTACGTAGGGCACAAGTGAACACACTATTCACACAATCTTGGTAATTTAGAGATGGCAATCAGGATACAATACATGTTTTTGCACTGATGGAGAAAACTGGAGTATCCTAAGGAAATCCTGAGGAACAAGGAGCGCATGAGGGCTTCATGCACACAGGACAGCGGTGAATTACTTCTACATACTGTAACTTCATAACTATATATATCATCTACAGCTATGGACCAAACCAATGGTACAGTTTTATTGCTAAAACGAGTCACCGGTGGAATTGATGGAGATCAAGAGGTCTAGTCTTTCTTGTTTCTTGTTCAATTTGTATGCCAGAGAAAAGAAAAAACATTTCAGACATTTGACCTTGCAGTGACCTTGACAACCAACCACTCCTTCTTGAGAAATCATGTTAAGAAGAAGACAAATACAGGTACGTACGAACAGTTCCATGGACAGATCAATGACTAAAACCTGAACATTTAAGGAACATTTAAGAAACACCTTTGTATACAACTAATATGTAGAAATCTATTGGGGGAAAAAACACACATATCTCAGTAACTTGACCTTGCTGTAACCTTGACCCTGGCTGGATCAATTACAAAATGTATCAGCAGGGGAAAATTATAACTTTATAGAAGTCCTACAAAAATTCATTTAGTCGTTCTTGAGATAGCATGCTAACGATAATCTTTTTCTTATTGCAACTTTAAAGTTCCAGGATTGTAAATAAACACTGTGTGCCATGAAAATCCTAAAAGCGTTTAGCCTTTATACTGTGTGAGCTGATATTTATACAGTGAATTATTTTGTATTCGTTTTATTACGTATCTTATTGTAGTATGATCTTTTGCTGCGGTGTAGGGGCTCGCGGACGCGCGCGTTCCTCTTTTTACCGCTAAGTATCTAAAAGCTGTGCCCCGACAATATACGTGCGTCTAGATTAACCGTGCTGTCTTAACCGCAGTTGAGTCGCTATATTGTCTTCGACGATAAAGATGCAGACATCACAGACTCCTTCTTAATTGTCGAACATTTATGTGGAAGTTGTCAATCAACTAAGTCTCTGATCAAAGTAAAAGCGAATGCGATCATCCATGATGCGTTACTGCGATTTTGCTTCCTCTAGAACATGCTATTTTGTCGAGAGAACGAGGAGTCGTGATCAAAAATACAATAATGCATAGCCTCTTAAGGCTTCCGTAATACCATGATAATAAGATCACAAATGTATACAGATGTAAACAAGGGGAAAACTCTCGCACTGTTACCTTTAATAGCGAACACCCCATGACAAAAGTCTTTAAAGCTGATCTTGCCGTTGGCATTAGGATCCAGACACTCGGCAAACTTCTTGATCTGGAAAAAAGAAAAAAGTAGAGAAAAAAAATTTGATTGAGAAAACTGAGGAAAAACTACTGTATTCAGGGAATCAAGTATAATCGCAGTGAATATGCTCATTTTAGTGTTTCTGTGTCTACCAAACATCGTTTAGACACTAATGCACCATCTGGAAAAGCATTATGTGTCATTAAAGTATATATGTTTCTTAGGATACCCACAGTGTATACGATGCATAACAGCTTGAGACATCCCAGATCAGTCACTTATCACAAAGTGCTAGCTATAAGAAAGTGTCGCACAGCATGAAAAGATGCTAAGGGCAATGAATACCGATTTATAAGCCAGCTTTCATCCTGAGGATTAAATCCCACATCAGCTGAGACAACTGTTTAGGGTTTATGGCTAGATGCAGAAAGACCAGCTTTGTGCCAGCATTTGTTAAAGGACTAGTTTTATTTGTCTTCATTTTATGGGTTTGTGTTGGCTTTAATGCCTGCAATATAAAATTACTTGGTTTCATAAAACGTTTTTTATTCACAGAGCTCTTGAACTAGCATGAGGATATATTTTTGATCAAGACTAGACAAGTCTGGATAAGGGCATCTGCTGAATGCTAAATAAGCAGTTGACAATAATGTGTGAATAATTTGATTTGAAGTCAATCGATCAAAGGTTTCTATTAGTTTGTGTACACATTCTGGAGAATGAGAACAAATACCAGTGTTTTTCTCTGAAATAACTACATTTGTATAAATACCATAAAAATGAATTGTGTAAATGTTCCTGCAAATTAATTACCCATGTTGTGTGTAACTGAATTTTAAATGAGGCCCATTGTTACTAAGAGGTGAACTTGTAAAATCATCTTAGACCTGCACAAAATTTGTACTACATCTCCTAATGTTTGCTGTGCAGTAGTGTTGATGGTGTAACATGGGGAAATCTGATTGCTTTTCTCTTCAGCACAGTGACTCTGAGAGCCTGCAGGCTCTGCCATTCATCATGTCACTAAATGTTTAAAGAAATAACATTATTTCTTTACAGGTCAAACAATCTGCACATTAATCACAGGGTGACTACAGGACGGTTAGTGCTCTATGATGGTGCTGTTAAAATGTTACACAAACATACCGTGAGTACAATGGATATCAGGATCCTGAGGCACATCCCTGTGCTTTTTCTTTTTTATTTACCTGCAGGGTATATGGATTGCCTTATCACTTATTTCCCAACTGTGTCTTTAGGCCTTGGTCTGGAACATTGCATTTTCTCCTCAAACATCAATAAAGTCCTCTTAACCTGTCTGCCTGCCTGTCTGTCTGTCAGTTTTTCTGTGTCTGTCTGTGTGTCAGTGTGTCTGTCTCTCAGCCTGTCTATCAGCATACTTGTCTGTCTGTCTGTCTTTCAGTCTGTCTGACAGCATGTCCCTCTGTCTGTCTGTCAGTCTGTCTGTCTGTCTGTCAGCCTGTCTATCTGACTGTCTTTCAGGCTGTTTGCCTTTCAGCTTGTCTGTCAGCAGCTCTCCCTGTCTCTCAGCATGTTTCTGTCAATCTGTTTCTCTGTCTGTTTTTCAGTCTTTCTGCCTGTCTAATTGTCTGTCTGTCTGTCTGTCTAGCTGTTTGTCTATTTGTCAAACCGCATTAAATAACAAAATGAAAAGAAATCAGTCAGATATGTCAGAATTCAGCAACAGGGCTTTAGTTAATTAACCTACATATCCAGCCTTGTTTAAAAACTATTCACTGCACACAAAGAAGAAAAAACAAACTATGCTTTCATGTCACAGGCATCACTGAAGATTTCCTCATACACAATGGATATAATGCTGCATTGTTTTAGTTCAGAAAGCGAGTAATTAATTATAATGTATGACAGTCTTGCACTAATTGGAGGGGAAAATCTTGTGTTGACCCGAACAGATCAGGCCAAAAAATGCTCAAATCTTAAATGTACATGTATTACAGGTCTGTTCATGTATTTAATCTCTGATCAGACTCAGCATAGCAGAAAGCTGTGTGCCAAAAAGTGCAACAACAACAACTGCACAACATCGATCAATCATTCAGGGAAAATAAAATCTATTCAGGGCAAGCCAATTTGTGTCACACACATGAAGCATCATGTCTAATTCAACTGTCCAAATGAAAATAATGCATGTCAAATATGAGTAACGCCAACCTGTTTGACTGAGACCACACACACACACAGAGAGAGAGAGAGAGAGAGACAGAGAGAGAGAGAGAGAGAGAGAGAGAGAGAGAGAGAGAGAGAGAGAGAGAGAGACAGCAGATTACACAGACACACTCTATTATGATGATAAGATTAAGTGTGACTTAACAAAAACTAACACAGATCACAAAAGACTAACAGAACACAACAGCATAAATATATTATGAAGACTGTATAGGTAAAAGGAAAAAAGGCAGTTTTACCTCTTCATCCGTCTGGCCGAACTGCCTTCCGAGATGCACGAAGTGTTCAACTCGAATAAATCCATCTTCATCTTCATCACACATGTCGAACACTTCTTTCAGCTTATTCACTAACAGTAAGAGATGCTCGGGCTGGGAAGGACAAATGCCCTCCATCTTTTATCATTAATGTCGTTCAAAACACGATTACATGAACAGCACGGAGAGCTGGAGTGTCAATGCCATCATCTCAGCTTTCTTTGCTTTACTGTTGGCTTCATCATCATCGTCATCGCCAACAGCAGCGTCCTCGTCATCATCATCAGCATCATCAGCACCATATGATCGGAGGGAGGGTGATGGTGGTGACGACAAACAGAGACTCCGCCCACTTCCTGAACGCCTTGTTACTGAGGAACAATGCGCGAGGAAAGGACATTGAGAGGACGTCAATAAAAAGCTAAATCGCTAAATAACTATTAATTCATTATATTAAATTATTAATTATTGTATTACTCGTCACTTTTCCATATTTCCTGACTGAAATATGCCTCCCTGTAGCGCACGTCTCAACCAAAGTAGCTCTGTTCCCATGAAAAGTTATTAAAACGAGGGGGAGGGGAATAAATTCACGAATAAAATATACAAAAGTAATAAAATATATGTTGCAAAAACAATAACATCTCCATTTGCTATTTTGGAATAAGAAAAAAATTTATTAGGAGAAATCTGTGCCTATGCAATTAAAATTTTAATGAAATACCCTCACAGAATTACAACCACCCTTCATTTTAATTTAAAAACTGATATAGTTAAATTTTACACATTAAACCATTTATATAAGTAGCAGAATTAAGATATTGTTCTTTGCAAAACATTTGTGTGTCAAATTCCTGGTTTCCCAGACCTGTACAACTGTTTTTCAATATTATTATGAACCTGGCTGTACTTACAACAGGCACATTTCTACCTCTAAGCAATTTGTTAAAGTTCCCTGGTGGAAAATTTTCCCTGGTCTATTTCTCATCCTGAAAAAATATACATTTATTGTGCGTTTTGACAAGTGTAGCCTCAGATCCCTGTTCTTTTCATTCTGAGATGCTTTTCTACTCACTATGGTTGTGTGGCAATGGCTGGTGGAATTGGTATATGACTATAGAAAGGACATTATTCATAATACCACAAGGCTTTTCCTTGCCACATTCTCCTCAGTGAATTCAGGCTTGCTTAGTGGGGATAAATACAAACACATTTAAACATAAATCTAATATTAATCTTGAATTTTGTATATTATTAACATTTGTAAATATAATATTAAACTTTAAGTACTGATGTACATTTTTTCTGTTCTGTAAAGCTGCTTTGAGACAATGTCACTTGTTAAAAGCACTATACAAATAAAGTTGAACTTGAAATTGAATTGAATAACCAATCTATGTTCAAAGTCTCTGAACAAGTTTGGGGCTTTCTGCGCAAACAACAGAGAATCCTAATGTTAAAGCATGAAAAGACATTATACCTCTGATTACAACTTTGAGGCAACAGTTTGGTGAAGAATCAAATATGGCTATGATTGTAATGTGTCCACACAGTGTATATTATATAAATATATATTTATATACACACATGGACAAAATTGTTGGTACCCTTCGGTCAATGAAATAAAAACCTCACAATGGTCACAGAAATAACTTTAATCTGACAAAAGTAATAAAAATTCTATGAATGTTAACCAATGATAGTCAGACATTGCTTTTCAACCATGCTTCAACGGAATTATTTAAAAAAATAAACTCATAGAACAGGCCTAGACAAAAATGATGGTATCCCTAACTTAATAGTTTGTTGTACAACCTTTTGAGGCAATCACTGCAATCAAACGATTCCTGTAACTGTCAGTGAGACTCCTGCAAAATTTAATACATTTTTATTTATTATTACTTTTGTCAGATTAAAGTTATTTCTGTGACCATTGTGAGTTTTTCTTTCATTGACCGAAGGGTACCAACAATTTTGTCGACGTATATATATATATATTTGTAAATTGGTCTAGTGAGAATATTTCCTCCCTGGTCATTATTCTTGAGCACCATTGCATAACTACAGTGACATGACATTACAGAAATGACAGTGAATTAAATAATTTTCTTTCGTTTATTCTCATATCTGACAGGCCAATATGGTACGTTATATTTTACCTCCTGTCTGCGCATACATTTAAGAAAATAAGAAACACCACACATTTATATAAATAAAAAACATTTATTTGGGTAAATATATTCACATTCACTTTAAAAGGGCAATTGTAATATAAAAGTACTACCTAAGAACAAAACTTGCGTAAATTCAAAATTTTCCTCAGACTGTGTTCTGCATGATAAGCCTGGGCTCGATCAGTGACTCCCAACGCTCAGTCAGCTACGAAGAACAAAGATAGAACTGTTATAACACTCACATTCACACATTATGGCATTTTGTAAATTGCTTGTTTCACCTTTAATTCCTCTTCCTGCTAGTCATGAATGTGATATTTTGAAAAGAAAACTGGCAAGAGTGAAGTGTACATTACAGTGTTCCTATTAAACCAAATCAGTCAAGATATGTTTGATAAATGAGTCTAGAAAATCTATCCAAAGCAAATAAAAAGCAGAAAACACCAACATTTGGATGTCTGAAGTGAAATATTTTTCAATAAAGCCTAACATGTGGTTTGAGGAACATATACACGTGTTACCTGAGAGCCGAGAGTGACCGCATACTCTACTCTCTCAGAGCCGTCTGGGTTCTGATACACCAGATCAAACTTCCCAGGTTCAGTTCGGGCTACAAGACAAAAACATAGTAGACTTTCTGACTAATCAGAATCAAGCATTCAGCAGTGCAGGGGTATAATAGCAGTAATTAACCAGACAGGTTAGAAACAAGAGCGTAGACACTTATAATTCTTGCTTTACAGAGCGAGGGTACTAAATGATGTCAGCAAATCAGACAATTGTACAGCAATGTAAAAGTATATATGCTTACTAAGCACTTTATTAGGAACTTTATCTGTTCACCTGCTCATTCATGCAACTATTTAATCAACCAGTGCAGTGTAGACAATCTCAAACCAGCAGCTTCACTCAGCCAGCAGAATGTGGATAAAATGTGACTCACCATACTGGAATATTAAAGAAAGATAGTGTTTTTTGTCATTGTCATTTTGAGTTGGGGAAAGAAGGAAGTAAGGAAGGCAGGCAAGAAAAAAGCAAGCAAGCAAGAAAGAAAAACAATTCAGACAGGTGAGAAAGAAAGAACAAAAGAAAGAAAAAAAGGCAAGTCAGAAAGGCAAGAAAGAAGGAAAGATGATTCTTGTTGCGTGGTTGTAGCTCATCCACCTCAATCCTCTGTGCACACTGAGCTGTTTATCTTTATCACCACACTGGTGAAGACTAACTTCATTACTGACTCCTTCAGTCACATGACTGTCTGATTAAAGAACTGCATGAATAAACAGGTGTACCTAATAAAGTGCTCAGTGAGTGTCCACTGTATAATTCCCACTGAGCTCCATCATGTACCTTGACTCCGTGTCAGAAGCTCCAGTTCAATCATGTTAGTGCTGGGATTAAAACCAATGATCTTTCCTTCCTGGGGGAAGAAGAAAAAAAAAAAAAAACAGACAGTGAATAAGGATCATTAATGTTGGGAACACAATCACTTCCTCCTGTTTATTCTAAAAACAGACAGACACAAACGGTGCAAGAGGGAAAGCAGAGGGTTAGTGTTGGATTCAAATGAGACCTGCTCATGCTGTGTGTGTGTGTGTGTGTTGTACTGTATGAAGTTACAGAAGTCCTAAGAGGCCATGCATTATTACATTTCCCCCCACCTTTCTTCTTTCAGCGTGAACTTAACGTTCTTGTGATGTCAGCATTAGCACATGTGCAAGAGGCAGAAAAATTGCAACATCATGGATAAAGTAGATCTTGAGACCTCGAGTAGATCACGAGAAAAGCCAATTATAATAATGCATGGCTGCTTAGGATTGCCATATGAAGGTAGAACAGATTTGTTTTTTGTGGTTCTGGATAAAGATGCCTGGTGTCAGTGTCAGCAGAAGTGTAGGAACAGCACCAGAACATACTTTATAATCCGACACCTCTGGTGTGTAGTTCTCTGTGAGCTCTAAAAGCTGTGAGGGAGGGACAGAAACGGAGCAGATCAATAAATCATAAACAAGGCAGTGTAATGAATAAAACATTAACTATATAACACTGACCTGTTCTTTTCTAAAAAATAGTTTTACTTCAATGCAGGTATTGAAATCTCAGAAAGGTACTTAGTGATGCAAAAAAATATTAATAAAAAATATTATAATAAAAAATAATTATATTATAATTATATTATATATATATATACACACGTATATATATATATACACACGTATATATATATACGTATATATATATACACACAT
>JAOTRN010018565.1:0-10494 GCA_028566695.1 Bagroides melapterus | reverse complement strand
GAATAATTATAGTTAGAGTTTTTATTTATATGTGTACACACGTGCAACTCTGAGATTGAAAATCACAGTCTAGAAGGCAAAAATATCTTAAAAAGAGGTAAGTAGTGAGACTCACCATGCGGAAGCAACTACGGACACTGGGCTCCACATTACTTCCACCAAAGGCTGCCACCTCTCCAAGCTGCCGTGGAATCTGGACAGCTTCATGCAGCAACAGACTGAGCTGCTTCTGATCCATCAGGCCATTTGACTCACATGCCTGTGTAAACAAGTCTAAACAAATACCAATTTGGATGTATTGAATATCAATAATAAGTGCAATAATGCATCTGATAAATACATAATATTTATTAAACAAAATCAAATATTATATAATACATTAAATTATGGATGTTAATGGCAATCCAGGTTAGACAGTTCATTAATTTCTATTAATTTGTGTGTGTGTTTCTATGAACATATTTTTCCATGATTGACTTATTTGTCAGACAGGAGGTTTTTTCTCATCTTTCTATATCTCCCAGTACATGTCAGCCTTCTCTAAACTGTTGCCTTCCGTCATGCATGAACAGAAGGCAGTCCCAAATATACTAGTGATACATTTATTGTCAGCTTGATAGGGAGATTTGTGTACCAATGCTGTTTGTTTACTGAACATTCTGCATCATGCTATTTTAAATCTGTTTGCTGGGCAACAGCGTTCCTTTATATGATTCCATAAACTGTCATTATATGTGTAGTGTCCAATGACAGCAGATACAACTGTGTTTTTGCTGCTTTTCTTTCAGAGAAGAAAGAAAAAAAATCAGAATTCTTTAGTCTGCCCTGAAGGTATGGCCTTGTACAGTTGAATATATGCACTTGTCTGTTTTACAATATAACAAAACCTTTTGTGTCAATCTTTTGTGTGAATGTCATTCCTGATTCCATTATGAAGATATAATTTCCATGAATACTGAGCTGTTCAATCTGTGTTGTCTAACAATAGTAAAGATATTACATGTTCCCATGAGGAAAATCATTACTTTTATTACTTTTGTTATAAAGAAAACTTTTTTCGATATTGCAGAAGAAATTCCCTTTGGATACTGAGAGCAAGGTTAAAGTGCATTTATTACAGTACTATAGGTTTCAAGGGTCAAACTTTGCATGAGATTGAGGGAGAGGGATTCCTACTCACATCTGTATTTCTCCATGATATCTGCATTGCATAGGCTAATTATTCCCATCTTGACAGAGAGTACCCGCATCTTTCCATTCCGACCACTTGAGGCAAGACAGAGGAGATATTGTTTATTCACCAACTCTGTGATTGTTCATTCTCTGTATAAAAGAGATTTTGCAGGCAAATGAACACCGAGCCACATTTCTGAGTTGTGGCTGTGCAGAGAAGATTGAGCAACACAGTGTAGCCATTTTATAGCAATGAATAGCACTGTAGAAAACATTTGTGTGTGCAAATATGAAACATTTTAATAAATTTTACTGAATTGTACATTATTATACTCCTGATTATTATCTGAAGCATTAATAAAATGTGACTTTTATTTTTTCAGTTTGCTCTCATATTAAAAGTTATTTGTGCATTGGGCTAAAAACATAATCATGCTGTCTTTTGCCAAAATTTCTGCCTTTTTTCATATCCAATACACACCGGTTTTCCCCTTCCTCCCATTTTCAGTGTGTAAAGAGCAAAAACCATAAAAAATCCTTTAGAAAGCAGAATCATTGAATTTAAAGGTCCAGGGGCCTCATGTATCAACGCTGTGTACGCACAAAAACCTTGTGTACGCCAGTTTTCACTCTCACGGTTGGATTTACTAACAGAGAAATGAACGTGAAAATGTGCGTTCCTCCACGCCAACTTTGTGTCTGGCGTACATACATTTTTCATGTTTTTTGTCCGTTGGTGCCTCCTAGAGGCAATGAAGCTGCAAACATTAGACTACGAATTATTCTACAAGTCTATCGCACCAACACCTGTGAGAAACATTGCTATTCATTTTTAATTGATAAAATAGGCTAATTGACATCACATGTTTCTATCAATTATATAAACCAGGTATATAAAGTTCCCATACGATGCAGTTGACCAGCCAAACATTAAAGCGCAATTTGCAGCGATAGCCAGTTTTCCTAATGTAATCGGAGCGATCGACTGCACACACATTGCTATAAAGGCGCCATCTGAAGAAGGATATGCATACGTGAATCGGAAACATTCCCAATCAATAAATGTGCAAATAATATGTGATGCACAAATGCACCTAACAAATATTGTGGCAAGGTGGCCTGGGTCAACGCATGATTCATACATCCTTACAAACAGCATAGTTGGGATGAGCCTCCAATCTGGCAGGGTGCGAGATGGGTGGCTTCTTGGTGAGTGATGCATTGATGGTTCTATTTAAGTGTTGTGTTTATTTTTTGTGTGTTTAATTATTCAGCTGCCTATCAGGAGACCGCGGATATCCATTAAAGACTTGGCTGTTAATCCCCCTCACCAACCCTCAAACTGACTGAGAGCGCAGATACAATAATCCCCATTCGGTCAGTTGTGGAGCGGGCGATTGGGCAGCTGAAATGCCGGTGGCACTCCCTTGATAGGACTGGGGGGATGCTGCTATACCGCCCTAACAAGGTGTGCCGCATCGTGCTTTCCCAGTCAAGTTTTTATTTTGCTATTAATTCCAGAGGACAACGTTCCAAATAAGATTTTTTTCCTCGTTTCTACCTCTTATAGTAGCACCTCAAATTCATTTTCCGTAAAGTTTCATTTCTTGCTTGCTTTTGCCATTTTCTTGATGTTTAATTTTGCCAAAGTGGCCTCATTACATATTTAAATTAATTTATTTGAGGGAGGAGACAGGGTGTGGCTTGGTGCTCGTGCATGTGTGCTCAATTTCAAGTTAATTGGGATGTACAAAGAGAATATGCATTGGATTCTCTGTACGCAGAGTTTGATACATCTGATTTTGTTTTGTCCATACGCAATGTTTTAGTATTAATTTCACGCAAGTCTTTGTACATGAGGCCCCAGGTCATCTAAATGGCCATTTAACTTTGTTTATTTCCAAGATGAATATCTCACCTCCCCCTTGGTCTATTATCATGTTTGACCTGGCAAAGGAAAGCTTTCAGTCTGTAGAACTGGGACTTTGTAAGAATAATAAGGCAGGAAATCAGGGTGGCCTGGATGATGCCCAACCTCCTACTTTGCTTTCTAAGCCCGGTAGAGAATACGGAAAGTATGTTTGGATTTCAAATATCATGTATCTTTGACAAAGACAGATTAAATTTTACAGATTAAGACAATTGTTTTATTGGAATATGATTTATAATCCTAAAACAGCAAAGGTAAAATCAACTTTTGTGTCATGGCTGTATATAATTTAGTGATTTTTTTTGCTTCTAGTTCTGTGAGTTTGAGTGATGAGCCTTATACCATCGGAGTCTGTAGAATCTCACCTGTTTAGAGCAAGTTAGCTAGTTTTCTTACCTACAAATTATTTTCCGTCTGTCCAGTTAACTGCTTGGTGTTGGAATTGTGTTTTGTTTAGGTGGAAATGGTGTTTGTAGTTGAATAGTTGAGTTTCTAAAGGTTGTTTTGGTATGATGCTTGTGTAGATTCAGGTTTTATTAATTTTGAAAATGTTTTACATATTTTCCATAATGTAGACATGAATTGTCTCCTCCAGTCAGACACTAAATCCTCAGGATACCGTATGCCCTGCACATGTGTTTTAACAGGGTCTTGGCTGTATCCATGGCCTAAGAGCCCCTTGAATGGCACTAGCCTGCAAGCCTTGGAGATCTGACCCATTGTGACCAGAATAGTAGTGTACCCATGGGAGTTCGGGTGGTCAGTGACAAAATCTGCTGATAGATGGGCCGGTGTGGCATGGGTAAGGGTTCTAAAAGCCCAGCAGGAACTTAACAGGGTGTTTGAGACTGGATGCATACACTAAAGGCAATAATGTAGTCCTTAACATCCCGACAAAGTGTCATCTTCCAAAAAGCATTTTGGACTAACTGGGTGGTTCTAATTATTCCCAGGTGCACTGAACTTTTATGAATGTTGTGGATCCATTGTATAGTCCATTGGCAAAGAGATGAGAGGACATACTGTTTACTGTTCATTGTATGTTTAGATGCTGTCTTCCTCACTCTAACTATCACTCAGGTTTGTTGATGGTGAGAGTGACTGTTTGCTTTACATATCAGGGAGCTCTCATGGCTGTGTTTCCCTCTGGTTCTCCTTTTAGTTATGCTGTTATATTTATTCTTGATGGAGTCCCTGCCTGCACTCTACACTACATGTATATCCACTCTACATACTGTGACTGTGACTATACCTAATTCTCTATACCGATTCTCTCCTCTCTGTCTTCTCTCTCTCTCTCTCTCTCTGTCGAGCTACACATTCCACTCCTGAGCTGCAAGTGATCCAGACCCCCTCTCCACTCTGGACCTGTCTGACACTTCCTGTTGACCTGCTTCCAGTTGATGATAGGTGAAATGGGATGCTTCCACACTGCCATGAAGACACTCCAGCTGTTTCTGGGGACTTGCAACTACAGTTCCTACACACACACACAATGTGACTGTTTAATTCCTGTCATCTGTTATCATCCAAATGAGGATGGGTTCTCTGTTGAGTCTGGTTCCTCTCAAGGTTTCTTCCTATTACCATCTAAGTGAGTTTTTCCTTGCCACTGCCACCCTTGGCTTGCTCATCAGGGACAAACTGATTTCACTACTCTCACATTCCACAATTATCTTTGATTGTGTAGAGCTGCTTTGTGACAATGACCATTGTAAAAAGTGCTATACAAATAAAATTGAATTGAATTGAAATTGTCTTCCATGAGGTCCCATCATACAGACACAATGATGAAAGATGGTGGTAGGATGGGCTCAGGGGCTTGTGAATAATGAATGTTCTTGGTGTCTTGTTACAGCGTCCACTTTTATTTACTGTACTTGGTCTATATATGACTGTGTAGTGAAATTTGATGCAGAACATTGGCCACTGGTCCTGCCTCGGGGTTAGGTGTTTAGTGTTTTTAATGTATTTGAAATTTTTGCAGTCTGTTATCAAAGGGTACTTGGTTCCCTCCAGCCAGTGTCACCATTCTTCCAATGCTGCCTTGATAGCTATCAATTCTCTGTTTCCTACATTGTAGTTGATTAGCGTTTACAAAAAGAAAGCATATGGGAAAAGTTTGCTGGGGTGGTAAAAATACAGCTCCTATTCTGTAGCTTGAGGCATCTACTTCCACTATGAATGGGATGCTGGGATCAGAGTCTCAGGATGGGGAGACTAGTAAAACTGTGTTTCAGCCATTCAAAGGAAGATTTTGCAGGTTCAGTCCAGTCAGGTTTTCTTGTATTAACTCACATGGGGACCCTGCAGTTCAACCCTTAGAAAAAAGCTTGAAAAACCACTGGCACATTGGTGAGTGCACATGGCATAGCCTGTGTTTTTTTCCTCTCACACCAGGTACTTGTAATACCCCCTGGGTGTATTGAAGGTTGTTGCTTAATTGCTTGAAGTTGAGAAAAATCCACCGGATTTGATTGCAGCAATGTATTCTAAAGCGAAAACAGAATTGGAAATGAAGTAGAATACATTTGCGGAGTTAAATGAAAATAGCACAGCAATAAATCCAAAACGGCACACAAAATCCAAATGTGAAGAAGCAGGAAAAGTCCAAATAATCAAGAGAATCCATGCAACAAGGCAAACAAAGTACAACCCATTTATTAGAAAATCCAAAAAACAAGCAATGAGATCTGATTCAATCTGGTTCAATCAAATAAACATTCATTTTACAGTGAACAGTAGATAGCAATATCACCCATATGGATAGCCAGTGTATATAAAAAAGAGTTTACACACCTCTTTTTAAATGGCAGGTTTTTGTGGAAACTCTGCTTTCAGAGCAGGGTACACAACAGCAAGGGCCAAACTGTCCAGGGCAATCAGAGAGGCAAAGCCCACACACACCCAGATTATTCACGTCCAGGACAGCAGAGACACCTGGCGCAGGTGGCAGGGCATCTAGGCGATCACAAACTATAAGATAACTTCAATTGTCTGTGGCAGTGGTGCATCCTTCCCAGGTGTACTGAATGACTTCTACGCTCAGTTTGAGGTGCAGAACAACATTGCGGCAAGGAAGACCATCCCTCCCCCAAACGTCCTGGTACTTTGTCTATCCATGGCCAAGGTGAGGAGAACGCTGTGCAGAGTTTACCCACGGAAGGCTGCTGGACCAGATATCATTCCTGGCAGGGTGCTCAGGGAGTGTGCATAAGAGTGCGAATATGTCTTCACTGACATCTTCAACATGTACCTGAGCAGTGCTGTTGTTCCTACTGGCCTCAATTCAGCCACCTTCATCCCCATACCAAAGAAGTCTACAGTGTCCTACCACAATGAATATCGTCCCATCACACTCACACCCATCGTTCTGGAGTGCTTTGATAGGCTCATCATGAGGCACATGACCCAGCTACCACCTTCACTGGACCGCCTGCAGTTCATGTATCGTCCAAACCATTCCACAGACGATGCCATTGCCTCGACCCTCCAACTGGCCCTCACCCACCTGGACAATAAAGACATCAGTTCAGTTCAGCATTCTACACAATCATCCGTCAGCACCTGATCGAGAAGTTAAGCCTGCCAGGCCTGAACACCTTCCTCTGCAGCTGGATCCTGGACTTCCTGAGTGAGAGACCTTGATCAGTCCAGATTGCAAACAACGTATCCAGCACCACCACACTGAGAACTGGAGCCCCTCAGGGCTGCATGCTCAGCCCACTGGTGTTCACTTTGCTGACTCACAACTATGTAGCAATGCACAGTTCGAATTACATCATCAAGTTCACCAATGACAACCATGGTGGGTCTAATCAGCAAGAACGATGCATCAGCATATAGAGACAGCTAACTATCTGGTGTAAAGCCAACAACCTGTCTTTAAATGTTGATTACAAAGAGATCAGGAGAGCACAGAGCGACCATTCTCCACTGGACATCGAAGGCTCGTATGTAGAGATCATCAAGAGCACCAAATTCCTTGGTGTCCTTCTGAAGGAGAACTTCACCTGGTCACTCAACACCAGCTCCATCACCAAGAAGGCCCAGCAGAGTCTCTACTTCCTGCAAAGGCTGAGGAAAGCCCATCTCCCTCCCCCATCCTGACTGTGTTCTACAGATGGACCATTGAGAGCAGCTGCATCACTGTCTAGTTTGGGAATTGCACCCTCTCGGATTGCAGTGTGGACAGCTGAGAAGATCATTGGAGTCTCTCTTCCCTATGCACGCTGCATAAGCTAACAGCATTGCTCAAGTGAACATACGAGCAATATGTCATGTTGCTTTTGTATATTGTCTCTTGTGTATTGTCTTTTGTGTTTTGTCTTGTATTGTTCTGTATTGTCTGTCTGCACTGTCTTTTGTCTTGCTCTGTTTCCACTAGGTTGCACAGATGCACTTTATGTGGCTAGGACTAACTTACTTCAAGTCCTTAGCTATGTGTTGTTCTATGCAATTCTGTTTTGTTCTATGTAACACCAGGGTCCTGGAGAAAGGTTGTCACATGTCATTATGTACTGCGTAATATATATATGGGTGAAATGACAATAAAACCTTCTTGACTTGATTTGCTTTCATACTGGAAACATACTAACCATTTCAATAACTAAACAATTGGTTTTACTCCTATTAAATATGTCCTGTTATAGACCTACTAACTGATACTAACAGATTTATAGTTGCTTGCCACCTACCTAGCATTCCTTCACCAGGCTTCCCAGGCCACAAGGCATTCCTATCTCTGAAGTATAAGTAACAGGGCATCATACGCTGATATATCTGCCCATTTCTGATTGTGATGCTACTGTTCTATTGCAGTGTTTGGTTTGGCATCTTTGTGCTTCTCATCTCATATTTTTCTAGAGAACAAGCTTCATACCAGCTTTCTGTTTTCAACCACATGTTCACTAAATAAATGAACGACAGATATCAATGATGTCATGTGTTACAGACGCTCGATTGGATTAAGAGCTGGGGAATTTTAAGGCCATGTCAACACCTCATACTCATTGTTGTGTTCCTCAACCATTTCTGAGCTATTTTTTTCTTTGTGGCAGGTGTGTCATCCTGCTGAAAGAGGCCATGGCCATCAGGGAACACCATTTCCATGAAAGAGTGTACATGGCCTGCAACAATACTTAATTCAGTGGTAGGTGTCAAAGTAACCCAGGGTTTCCCAGCAGAACATTGCCTGAAGCATCACAATGCCTAGGCCGATTTGCGTTCTTCCCATAGAGCATCCTGGTGCCTTGTGTTTCCTGTGAGAAAAGCACATGCACCAATCCACATGATGTTTTTAGAAAACATGATTAATCAGACCAGGCCACCTTCTTCCATTGCTCTTCCATTGCCATTGCCAATGCACTGTGTATTCTGACACCTTTCGGTCAGAAACAGCAGTAACTTCTTCAGCAATTTGAGTTACAGGATCGGACAACACGTGTATCAATGAGCCTTGGCCACCCATGACACTGTTGCCGGTTCACCAGTGTTCCATCCTTGGACCACTTTTTATAGACACTGGCGACTGCTGCCTGGGAAAATCTGCAGTTTTGGAAATGCTCTGACCCAGTCTGATGCACTGATCAAGCAAACCTTTATGACCACTGAGAGGTGACGTGAATAACACTGATTATTGCTTCATCATGACACCTGTTAGTGGGTGGGATATATTAAGCAGCAATGAACATTTTGTCCTCAAAGTTGTATGTTAGAAGTAGGAAAAATGGGCAAGCGTAAGGATTTGAGCGAGTTTGACAAGGGTCAAATTGTGATGGCTAGACGACTGGGTCAGAGCATCTCCAAAACTGCAGCTCTTGTGGGGTGTTCCCAGTCTGCAGTCATCAGTATCTACCAAAAGTGGTCCAAGGAAGAAACAGTGGTGAACCGGTGACAGGGTCATGGGTGGCCAAGGCTCATTGATGCATGTGGGGAGCGAATGCTGGCCCATTTGGTCTGATCCAACAGACGAGCTACTGTAGCTCAACGTGAGCACGTGAGCATCAGAACTGGACCAGTGACCAATGGAAGAAGGTGGCCTGGTCTGATGAATCATGTTTTCTTTTACAACACGTGGATGGAGGGGTGCGTGTGTGTCGCTTACCTGGGGAACACGTGGCACCAGGATGCACTATGGGAACATTATTCCCTGGTGGCTGTGGCCTCTTTCAGCAGGATAATGCACCCTGCCACAAAGCAAATATGGTTCAGGAATGGTTTGAGGAGCACAACAATTCAATTCAAATCAATTTTATTTGTATAGTGCTTTTTTCAATGGTCATTGTCACAAAGCAGCTGTATACAATCAAGATAATTGTGGAATGTGAGAGTAGTGAAATGAGTTTGTCCCTGATGAGCAAGCCGAGGGCGATGGTGGCAAAAAAATACTCCCTGGGATGGTAGTAGGAAGAATCCTTCAGAAGAACCAGACTCAACAGAGAACCCATCCTCATTTGGGTTAAACAGGTGACAGGAAATAACGGTCACATTGTGTGTGTGTGTGTGTGTAGGAACTGTAATTGCATGTCCTCAGAAAGTCCCCACATGGCAGTGTGGAAGCATCCCATTTCACCGATCATCAACCTGAAGCAGGTCAACAGGAAGGGTCAGACAGGTCCAGAGTGGAGAGGGGGTCTGGATCACAAACAATAAGTTTGAGCTGTTGACTTGGCCTCCAAATTCCCCAGATCTTAATCCAATTGAGCATCTGTGGGATGTGCTGAACAAACAAGTCAGATCCATGTTAGCCCCACCTCAAAACTTACAGGAGTTAAAGGATCTGCTGCTAACATCTTGGTGCCAGATACCACAGCACACCTTCATAGGTCTAGCGGAGTCCATGCCTCGACGGGTCAGGGCTGTTTTGACAGCAAAAGGGGAACCAACATATTAGGAAGTTGGTCATAATGTTTTGCCTGATCAGTGTAGAATGGACTAAATGCTACTATATATAAATGATTCATTAAACATTATTATTCCTATGAACCGAGCTCATTTCTATTCACTGCCATTATTTATCACAAACCAAATCTAGCAGTTACTGCAATGTATGTGCAGGGTGAAAGCAGTGATACCCAGACATTAGCAGCAGGAATTTATGAGCCACTTCACAAAATTATGATGTACAGGTAAAAAATAAATATACTTATGAGTGCCTATTTAGATTTTATTTTTAATGTGAAGATTCTCAATCTCAGGCTTTGGCAGGTAGATTAAGCATGGGGGATTTTGGCTCTATTGCACATACTATGAAATTTTGCTATTTATTTTTCTTTGTCATGTTCTGTTTCACTTCAAAGAGATTCTAATATTTAAATATAGCTGCAAGCAGCGATAACGGGCCCAAGCACGTGTGCCATCGCCGCCCGGGTGCCATCGCCGGCCGGGTG
>JAOTRN010018560.1:0-10523 GCA_028566695.1 Bagroides melapterus | reverse complement strand
ACATCATAAACTTATATAACAAAATTTGTACTACAGATAATATGGTGCCTAAGACTTTTGCACAGTACTGTGTATGTGTATGTGTATATATATATATATATATATATATATATATACAGATATATATATAGATATATAGATGTGCACATGTATATCCCCTTTGGTGCTTTTTATTTTCTATTATGGTATAGCCACTGCTGTCCTGTTATCTATATCCACCTTTTCTTGTATTGTTATTGTTGCATTGCTACTAATGACCTGTTTTGGTCTATATTATTCCATCAAACAGAAGATGCTGCATAAAACGGGAATTATATGTTTACTTACCTTTATCCTGTTTTCCATTGTCTCTGAACATAGATCTTGTTACGAGCTTGATAACAGCTAGTACTTTATAAAGTGGTGTTTCTTCCCTAGCCAGGAAGATCCTGGAATTAATAAATAATTATACTGTCCTTTTCGTCAGACAAACAGGTCAATTAATTGTGTTATTGATTCCACAGCAGTTAGTTCGGAAACCCCATTTGAGTATTTTAAAGTAATTACAGCCAGTTATAATACTTAAATATTTAAATCTTGAACTAATTTCGCTACATTATTTTGGTGAAGAATGCAGAAGATATTCTAACTCTGTTTCTTGAGCTATTTTCGCTACATATTTTGGTGGAGAATGCGGGCATGATCAAACTCCGTTTTGTGAGCAAACTCGGGGTCAATTCACTAGTGTTCAGGTATTACATGCGTGCTTAATGTACCTTTTTTCAGTCTAAGGAGCTGTTAAAAAGGAAGTTAAGACTACAGTCCATAATATTAAAATCGCTCGGTAAAGTCACCAAAGTCCTTTTAATCTCCATGCGTAAGAATCGGCTGTTGGAACAAAGAAATTCTGCGCGACAGAGATTTATGTGAGCGATGCTCCTCTTATGTTTTACAGACCTTGTTTAAATGTACCACTAGATTGAAGTTACTCGTCTAGATGGATCACTCCCTTAGGTTAAAACCATTAGACTAGCTACCTAATGCGTACCTAATAAAGATTTGAATAGTAAATGCGGCCAGCCAGCTGCGGATTTGATAGGTAAAGGGCAATTTGAAACCTTGATCGGGTAAATAAAACTGGTTTAACCGTGCTTTGTAATTTGGCCGGTGATAAGAATCCTGCCCATTCCAGTGAGCATAACCACAACCCTGCTGTGTATCGAGCTATTTGTAATTATTTAGTGTCTGTGTAAAAAAAAAAAAAAAAAAAAGAAAAAAAGGAGAAACCCTGCCACATTCTGTCTGAAGTGCCCCACGCTGAACGTGTCGCACGCAAAATTAAATTAGAGCGCAATACCTCCGAGCAACGCTAGAAGCTGTATAAGTGTTTCCCTCTTCACAAACTCCTCCCGCTGACATTTAACCTCAGCGCGTGACTCGCTGACCTCACCTGCTAGATCTCCTCCGCTAGGTCGGCCTTCCTTCCTACCTACTTGCCTTGTAGGTTATTTTGGTTTTGACTCTTCCAGTCATTCCTTGATTAACTTATTTTATCATTTTTGATATTTTAAATTAATCTAGTAACTTTATTAAGTTCTGGGTCTGCATTTTTCTTTAAGTTTTTCTGTCCTCAACACCTTTTCCTTCCATTGTTTTTCATTTTATGCAGATCACCGTCTTTGAATCATTTAGTTATTTTCTCCCCTTTTCTTGTTTAAGCTTAGACTTTACATTTTATTAATTTTATTATTTTACTCAATTTGGATTGGTTTAGTTTATGCAACCCTTACTTGGTATTTGATTTTTACTTTAATTACTTTAGTTTTGCTGCTTTATTTCATTTTCCTCTCGAATTGCTATTGCTGGCTGGAGTTGAACTTAGATGTTATTGCCCTGTGGCTACTAGTCCACAGACGATTAGTTATTTCATTTTTCACAATTGTTAAAGGAATTTAGCCTGCTCCCTCTACGTGAGTAATGTCAACAATCTAAGTTCAACACTAACAGCAATCCCTTCCTTATAAGACCTAGACCCTTAACAATGTAACAGGCTCAGGCCCATTCTTCCCCAGCTGGTTTAAGTAGTGGGGTCCTTATATTTCACCGTTTTCTGTGTATCTGTGTGTGAATCTAACCCGTGAGAATCATCAAGGAGAATTTGGTGATCTAAGAAAGCTGAAGTAGTTAGGTAATCACATCTACACCATCAAGCCTGACCTAGTTCCCACACTCGCTCTGAATTATTGGAGCTAACTGCATCTATTCTTGTCATATATAAATATAGACATATATATTCGCCTAATACTACCCTCACTAGTACAAAAAAAAAACTTGCATTGGTACTTGCACTGTTTTTCTCTCTGATCCAACATGTCTCGTTCATCAAGATCGCTGGCATGCCACCTCGTCAATCAGGCAAAAGGGGATGAAGCAAGAAGGTCCCGCCTGGAACAGGAATCAGCAGCACTAAAGATCCAAGCTGAGGAGGCTCGGAGAAATATGAAAATTATTCACGGTCAACTGGACCAGCTAATGACTGCAGCAGAGGACACGGCACGGCGCGAGCAACAGGAAAGGGACATGAGAGAGGAACTCAACGAGAAACTCCAGTGAGCCAAGGATCTTTTGGAAAGAGCACAAGTGGAATTAAAAGAAAGAGACACCAGGGCTAAGGCCTGCGAAGGCCACCTGCAAAGTGCCTGGGCTAAAATCAAGGCCCTGACAAAACAAAAGGACTATTTGGAGGATGAAATTGACAAACTTGGAACTTAAACATGCATATAGGTTGCAAAGTGACATTGAAAGGGAAATGCACCCCACAGGATTTCCCTCCACCTCAAAGAACTTTCACCCTTTGAGTCAAGAATTTCCTGCCCGAAAGGAAGGTGAGAGCCATCTTCTCAAGACATCAACTGCAAGCGTCACCAAGTCCCTAATAGCAGGAAGGAGGTGGGAGTCTTTCCAAGGAACCCCATATCCCAGGCACAGTGTGGCACCAAGGGAACTGGACAAGCTGGCCAGGAATATTCCCGTTTTCACACCAAACCCCATGGGGGGCCACGACGTGCATGCCTACCTGAGGGACATTGACTTTTATTTGCAAACTCTGACCCATGTGACTGCACGAGACAAGTTCTTCCTTCTCAGGACCACCTCCAGCCGGGAGGTGTGGAGTTTCCTAGACAGGCAGCCAGAAACTGACACTGAAGACTACCAGCGACTTCGACAAGCCTTGATCCAAGAATTCTCTGAACCAGAGTGGGCACAAGGACTGTTTGCAGCCATGGACTTAAAACAGGGCAAACTGGAAACCCCATGGGCCTACTACACCAAGCTCCGACAGGCCTACTTCAGCCATGGAACAAACTGGGAATGGAAGAGGATTTCAGTTTCAAGACACTGTTCCTCGGGAATCTGCACCCCAGTGTGGACCAGCACCTGGGGATCCTGACCTGCCCATGGAGCATGTCCATCCAACAGCTGCGTGAATCTGTTAGATCCCGGGGCAACCCAAGGGGCAGAGACACCTGGGACAGCAGGAGTTGGCCCATGGGAGGGCGATATCCAGTGACATGAGCCTCAGGGCCCGACTAGAAACAGCAGGACCCTCCACAATATCATCCTGACAAGCCCCAGCCTAGACTATCAGCAGAAAAAGATTGTGAACTGACGTCTGAGACTGCAGAAATCTTGAAGGCATTAAAGGAGTTCATCCAAGAAGGACAAGGGAGATAGCTCTTCACAAACTGAACCACCACAGCAACATCAGCCAACTGCTGGAATACCAGAGCCAGCTGAATTCCTGCACCACACCTCCAGAGTGAAACCCAAAATGCCTGGGAGTGCAGTTTTGGTGGCCTGCCTCCCCAACAAGTCACATAAATCCAGTCCTGACTGTTTGCCAGTCACTACACAGGCCCCAGTGCCAAGATTCCTGGGAAGCCTCCTAGAGAGGGGAATGGCTAGGAAACTGCACCTAGCTATTACCTTGGAAAAGAAAGTGAGATGGGAAGCGCTCGTGGACACTAGAGCAGATCTAACCATAATGTCAGCCCACCTTTTTAACAACCTGCAAGTCAAAGCTAAATGACAAAACAGAACTCTCAGATATCAAAACTGCACGCTGAATGTGCAATCATGCAGTCAAAATGAGGTCCAACTTGAGCATGTAGCCCCTATTCACTTAAAAATCAGACCCATGAGTGTAGTACACCCGGTATACATCTCTCCAATGGACACTTAAGTGCGCTTTATCCTTCTGTGTAGGACATACGCCCTATCCTACACAAGGACGCAACCCCCTGCGCCGTACCCCACAGTGTGACTTGTGCGCGCCTCCCGAAAAATTTAACTACACGTCAAGTCGACGTAGAGCGCAAGGCCTGTGATTGGTCGGTGTAGTAGCATCATATTTGGACATGGATCGTCGACATGGATCAAGTGACCGAGAGGTTAATTGAAGAAGTGCGTAAATACAGACATCTGTATGACTCCTCTTCATCGGATTATAAAGACTGCCAAATGGCAGCCAACTCATGGAGAAAGATTTCCTCCAACGTCAGCTTGGAGGTAGTAGAATGTATGAAAAGGTGGAAAAACACCAGGGACAAGTACGTTTGCCTCCGCAAAAAACTCGCTGGTAGGACCGGGGACCCAGGCGGGAGAAAAGTCCCAGCGTTTTATTTATTCCTCTCTTGGCTGGCACCCCACATCAAACACTGGGCTATGGAGTCAAACTTTGAAGAGGTAAATACAATATTTCCTTTGTGAACCTTTGTGTTGTGTGTGTGTGTGTGTGTGTGTGTGTATAGGCTAGCTAGGCTAACTAGCTATGTTTAGCTATATCAAAAATACCAATGCTATGTTTTAAGTAAAAAGCATGTTGATTTTTGCAATGATCGTGCTCCTGTTAAAACAAAAACATGTATGTATGTGTAATAGGTTGTACCAATGTTGTGTAATAGCTGTAGACTGTAATTATATATGGCTTGCATATAATACTGTAGAAACGTATCAACATAGCGTTTGCTGTATAGGAACATGTATTTATAACTCTACCTGTGGTGTAGATTTGTGCATAAACGAAACATATCATCATAATTTGTGCTAACTTTTGCTGTTTCTTTTGTAATCACAGGATGGGAGTGATGCAAGCAGCTCCTCAACAACAACATCATCAAACACATCAGATGTGAGATCTCCGACCAACAACGGTCACCAGACATCTCCTTTGCCCAGCCAGCCATCTCCTTCGCCCAGCCAGCCATCTCCTTTGCCCAGACAGCCATCTCCTTCACAAAGCCAGTCATATCCTCAGTCCCCCAGCCCAAGGGTGGTGCAAAAAAGGAAGAGGAAAGAAAAAGATGACTTGATAGAGAAGCAAATATCGCGTTTGGAGGCACAGTTGGAGGAAAGGAAGCATGAGCTACAGCAAAGACTGTTCCAGGGGACTGATGAGAGTGATCGGTTCCGGCCGACTGTTGCAGATATGCTGCGAAGGGTGTCTGAGCACAACAGAGGAAAGGCTATGTTTGACATCCACAAGGTGCTGTTTGACTGCCAGCAGCGTCCTTGAAGACTTTACAAACATTAAATCTTATATATCGTATATACATTATATATATTGTTGTGATTTTTTTTCTTATATAGTGTTTACTTTTGTGTCATTTTGATATTTTATATTCAGTGTTTGCGTGTAAGAAAATTTTGTTTATATACTTATATTTAACCTGTTTGCACATTTCAGTAAAAAGTTTACAAATCTATATTTTTACATATCTTTGCACATACTACTCTTAAAATAAATTGTTCCTGATCTTTGCACCTTGTATTCCACAGCTTACTGCCAATAAATAACAACTGTGACTTGGATAATGGAACATGTTTTTATTTACATGGTTATATCAAATAGTGGATTGCATGTAATTTGTATGTTATTGATAGCAGTACAAATTAAGAAAACTGACCACGACACACTGTGGTGTTCTGCCATGGCACCATTCCATGGGTTGACTGAAAGAAGGCCATCAGGTCATTCCGTCCACCAATTGCTGCTTGGATCCAGCCCTTGACAGTTGACATGGTTCGAGTGGTGCTAAAAGATTTGTGTCCCCTGCCACTATTCTCCCCAATCTGCGGTGACCCTGTAGTGTCTGAGTCCGTAAAATTAGCAGGGCTGTATCTTCTGACAGGTGTTTGACCTCATCAGTGTAGGCCAGGAAGTTGTGTAAAATACAAAAAGCCTTGACAATGCTCACTGCTTTGTCTGGCAAACACTCCAATGCCCGCCCAAGAATTCGCCATCTTGCCACCAAAATACCAAAGCAATTCTCAATCACCCTTCTGGCTCTGGAGTGACAATAATTGTATATTTGTTTATCCATGGGCAGGTTGGTACCTAGTGTAGCAATGAAAAACAGTATTTATTAATAGGCAATCATTATGTGCCAATGTTGCTTTGATAAGGTACAGATATAGATTATATATAGATAGAAACATATATACATATATATTATACATTATACAGACACAAATATACATATGTTCATATATTTTATATGACATACCTTGATAGGGACGCATGAGGTTGTTGTGCAGGGGAAATGCAGCATCACCAACAATAACATGCGGGATTTGGATACCTGATCCAGGAAGATTGGCTGGTGGGGGCAGGTTCAGTTTGTGATCAAGCAGCATGGAACCAAATTGGCTCTTCTTGAAAATAACACCATCACTTTCCCTTCCGTACCCCCCCTTCATCCACCATGGTAAAACGATATCTTATTTTTTCTTTTCAGTTTCAGTGCTTGCAACAAAAGTAATTGTTTTTCAACATCAATCAACTCCAACTCTAGCATGATACACTCCCTTGCACTCGCAATTGTTTGTTATGACCGGAACTCAAAACAGCAGCGAAGAAACTTAACACTGGGGAACATAAAAAGCCCATTACCATTACTGTGTTTCGGCAGTGTACTTGCAGAGCGACGCAGACAGATGCGCAAAACTATAAATTGTTATGACACCGTAAGCTAAGTGTGTGTCATACGATGTAGCACACAGCGTATGTCCTATGCAGTAGTATAAAGTGTGCTTTACCCTCTGCTCATCGGAAAGGACTTGTTGGACAGTTTTGAACCTTTTCTGGATTTAAAACAGTTGAAGCTCTGGGCTCAAGTGCGAGAAACTCTGCCTCCCCGGTCATATATATATATCCCCTTTGGTGCTTTTTATTTTCTATTATGGTATAGCCACTCCTGTCCTGTTATCTATATCCACCTTTTTTCTTGTATTGTTATTGTTGCATTGCTACTAATGACCTGTTTTGGTCTGTATTATTCCATCAAACAGAAAATGCTTCATAAAACGGGAATCATATGTTTAATTACCTTTATCCTGTTTTCCACTCTTTTCATACTGTCTCTTGCTCTCGTGTTTGGTATCAAAATGATCTGCTTGTATTTTTATGAGCCATAGTGTAAGCCATGTGATCATTCAAGTGCATGATATAGATCCACGATACTTTAATTGGAACTTATCAATTTCCCCGACTCCACCACATATATGCAAATGAGTGCCCGAGCTGAGACAAAGAAATCTTTTTCCCGCCGAAAGTTCAAGCCATGGATTGGTCACTCTTGGAAAACTAGGTGGACCAAGAAAACGATAAAAGGTCAAGCCTACCTAGAGGAGAGAAGTCTTGGATGATGAGAGAAATTTAGAAGGAAAAAGAGAAAGGCGGAGGTGGAGGAGGGAGAAGTCTTCTTGGTGGGAGAAGTTTCTCGGAAGAGTCACGTGGGAGACGTGGGGAGAAGTTCTTCCTGAGGGGAGCTTTCCCCGTTTAAGTTCCTTGTCCCGGAAAGCTCCAGGACAAGCCTTTCACTTTCTTTGAGACTTCGCCGACAATTTCAATCAAGAACTTTGTTTGCACCACCGGAACCTTTAAATCTCCAGCGGAATCTCTAGCTTGCTTCAAGGACTTCAAACCTCCGAATCTCCTTGACCATTACGTCAGGAAGCTCAACAACAAACCTATGCAAGTAACATTACTAATTAATCGATGCATAATTTTAAGCTGAAGCCCCTTTATTAAGGTGAAACCTAATTTCCTTGACGATTCTCGCACGGTGTAATCAAACTTGATTTATACTTGTCCTTTGATCTCTCCTTTGTTTTCTTACCTTTTCCTCTCTCTCTTTCTCTCTTGTCCTGATTCCCTCCGTTACTTTTCCCTTACTCTCTATTTCCCTTCGTTTCCTTACTTTCTCTCTCTTCCTATAGGTCTTACTCTGTTTATGTACGTTTGTCATAGTTAGTAGGTGTTATGTGTTCGTGAGTGATTGTCTCTGTGCCTTGCTCACAATTTCGGGGTCCCTGAACATAGATCTTGTTACGTGCTTGATAACAGCTAGTACTTTATAAAGTGACGATTCTTCCCTAGCCAGGAAGATCCAGGAATTAATAAATAATTATACTGTCTTTTTCCACGGCAGTTAGTTCGAAAACCCTATTTGAGAATCTTAAAGTAATTATAGCCAGTTATAATACTTAAATATTTAAATCTTGAACTTATTCCGCTACATTATTTTGGTGGAGAATGCAAAAGATATTCCAACTCTGTATCTTGAGCTAATTTCGCTACACAACACACCCTTTGAGCTGGGATGATACACACAGCCCATTTTTTGTTTGACACACAACGCTTCTGCTATTGCTTTGATCACTTCATTTACAAAATGGGTGCCATTATATGAACATAAGCGGTCAGGAATGCCAAATCTGGGAATTACCTCTCTACACAGGAACTTGCCACTGTCTTAGCATCATTTCTGGCTGATGCCACTGCTTTTACCCATCTACTAAACATGTCCACCACCAGAATGTACTGCTTTCCCTCCACCTTTTCTGCCATATCCACAAAATCCATCATCACATGTCGGAGCGGGCCTTGTAGTTCGGGGCTGTGGCCTATTGGGGCTGTGAAATGTTTCCTGATATTCCATTTCTCACACAAGTTGCATTCTTTGAGGGTTCTCTCTATCCTGTTAGATAGATATGGAGACCACCAATGTTTCTTAATTGTGTCCACAATTACTTGCTTATTACAATGATCTATGCCATGTGCCTCTTCAATCAACATCAGAAGAAGGGTTAGTGGTGCTACCCACAGCCCTTCCCCACTCCTCCATGCTTGATTGTCTGCATCCCTATATGCCCCACGTTTTTCTCACAACTCTTTTTCTTCTGCACTCACCGTGTCTTGAGCCTCTCTAACGCTATCGATTGACATTTCTCTGGGGTATAGTTCTGCCTTGTCATTTTTGTATCATTGCCATTGTGTGTGCATGTCCTACTGCTGCTCTTTTAGCTGCCTCATCTGCTTTAGCATTGCCCAGTGCAACCAGTCCCCCATCCTTCAAGTGCACTTTACATTTCACTATGGCAAGCTTACTAGGTAATTGTATTGACTCCAACAATGCTGCTATCGATGGCCTATGTGTGATAGTTGAGCCACCAGCCTGTTGAAAACCCCTCAGTGACCAGATTGGGCCAAAAATGTGACAAACCCCATAAGCATAGGCAGAATCAGTGTAAACTGTGCATGCCTTACCAGCCCCTAATTTACATGCTGCTGATAGGGCTTTGATTTCAGCCAATTGTGCCGGACATGGCTGAGGTACTGCCATCTCACTAATGGATTGGTAAGAGTTATTTGCCCCGTCATATTCTACTACAGCATAGCCTGCCTGGTTTCCCTTAGGCCCCTGGTAACATGACCCATCTACAAAAACAAACGCTGCGTTTCATCCAAAGGTTGGGCTTCTAAGTCTGACAGTACTTTCATGAATTTTTCTGCTTCTTCTGTACAATTATGAGGAGTTCCCTCATTTGGAAGCACCATTCTTTAATTCTTTCTGTAATCTGGACTGGCCAGCACTGGGGCTGACATCAGTGTGTTTTTCAGCATTTCGAAAGCTGCTAGAGCTTCTGGAGACCAAATTAATGGCGTGTTAGGCTTGGATTGGTCTGCTGTTTATACCAATTGTCTTAACGGCTGCACTTTTAGTGCAAATCACACACCGATGGACGACTATACCCAGCCATGCCCAGGAAGGACAGCATCTGTCACACAGTTTGAGGTTGTGGTGCTTCTCGTATGGCCTTTATGTGTGAAGGAAGAATTTTTCTAATGGTCCCTTCGAGGGTCAGAAGCCTTTTCTGCTTGGTCTGCACAATTTCTCCGTAAACAAGTCTTTTCTTAAATCTGACCTTTCCTCAGTCTAGTACATGCTTCCTGGCACATTTCCTTCAAAAACATCCTGTTATTCACTTATAAGCAATCAAATTCAAATTCAAATTCAAATTTTATTTGTCACATACACAGTCATACACAGTACGATATGTAGTGAAATGCTTAGGAGACTGCCCTGACCTTAAAACAAGACTATTAATAGGAATAATATAAAGAAGTTACTTTATCTAAGAAAGAATATCTATATAGGAAATAAATATTAAAACAAAAGTAAATTTGAGAAATATATATA
>JAOTRN010018559.1:0-10526 GCA_028566695.1 Bagroides melapterus | reverse complement strand
ACAAGTTCTTTCATCTGATGACCTTTGAAACATGTCTAGTCTTCATGCTGTATGTGGAATATGTTTTGTTTTTACTACACGTAAACATACATTTGCATAAAGCATCCATATTTGTCCATGCCAATGTTGATTAGAGTATTAAAAACTTTAAGTTTTTAATTAAAAAATTAAGTTGCAATTAATCACGAGTTAACTCATGACAATCATGTGATTAATCGCGATTAAATATTTTAATCGATTGACAGCCCTATTATTTACGTTACGTTAAAGTAAAGTAGTAGATGCGTAATTTTAAGCTGAAGCCCCTTTATTAAGGTGAAACCTAATTTCCTTAACAATTCTCACACGGTGTAATCAAACTTGATTTAAACTTGTCCTAGTTGATCTCTCGTTTGTTTTCTTATTTCTTTCTTTCTCTCTCTTACTCTTTCTCTTGTTCGGATTCCCTCCATTACTTTTCACTTTCTATCTCGCTTCGTTCCTTACTCTCTCCCTCTTCCTACAGGTCTTACTCTGGTTATGTATGTTTGTCGTAATTAGTATGTGTTATGCGTTTGTCGATTATTAAAATCATTATATTCACGAGTGATTGTCTCTGCCTTACTCACAATTTTGGGATCCCTGAACATTGACCTGGTTACGTGCTCAATAACAGCTAGTACTTTATAAGTAGCAATTCTTCCCTAGCCAGGAAGATCCTGGAATTAATACATAATTATACTGTCCTGTTTGTCGCTACAACACACAGCCACTTCTTTGCACTGAACGGAAAATAATCACTTTTCCACTTTTGGTTAAACACCCTGCATTCTGAATCAACTTTTCCCAACCGCTTCGCCATTTTTTTCGTTGCTTTTCACTCTTTATACACACACACACACACACTGTATATTTATATATACACACGTATATATACACACACCACACTTAATATTTTTTATTTTTTTTAAATATTAAGTTAAATGAATGCAATCAGTTTGCTACCTGAGACACAATGACACACTCTTCATTGGTTGTACACAGGGACATTTCTAGAGTTTGATCATTTTGATCACAGGCCCACAAGAATTTTACAAAAACCTATATATACACAGCAACCTATTTATTTATTAATCTATTTTTTTAATTGTTTGTTTGCTTTTATAATCATATTAGTTAATATACACGAATGTAAGTTTGTGCTGCAGATTGTTTGATTAGTTTAGTTTTACATTTTAATTCATTTTCATTCCATTCATTTTTTTTTTCATTCAATGAATATTTAATTAAATAATTAAATTAATATGTCTCTGGTATTGTTCAAAGGGCCAGTCCAAATGTGGGGGCCCTTGTTTTTGGACCCCTGATATAGGGTATCACATTCATGACAAAGAGGATTGAGTGAGAGGCATGCATTTTAAAATATGATCTTACCACAGTGTCTCCAGTTTACATTGAGGATCCTCCAATACAGTAGAGAGACTCTTCACTCCTGAGTCTCCTAGATTATTATCAGACAGATCCAGTTTTCTCAGGATTGAGGGGTTTGATCTCAGAGCAGAAGTCAGAGCAGCACAACCCTCACCTGAGATACCACAATTATACAACCTATAGAGAGACACAATGACACTCTTCACTGCTTGTACACAGAGACGTTTCTAGAGTTTGATCGCTTTGATCACAGGCCCACAAAAATTTTACAGAAACCTATATACACAGACAGCAAGCTATTTATTTATTTATTAATCTATTTGTTTGTTTGTTTGTTTTTTAATCATTTTAGTTAATAAACATGAATGTAATTTTTGTGCTGCAGATCATTTGATTAGTTTAGCTTTACATTGTAATTCACTGTAAAGATCTTTTCTTATAATTACATATGTAAACCTTTTTTTAGCTAAACAACCTTAAATCCATAATTAGCATTTTTATAAGAAAACTAACTAACTAATCCTCTAAATGAATAAATAACTTCAAAAATCTTTCACTGATGAATAAATCACACACCGTTTTAGAAGATTTTAGAAAAGAGAAGAGATAAACTAACATTCTTTTACACGTTAACAATTTAACATTATTGATCACAGTGATGTGTTAGTCTGGTAGTTACCTCTTCAAGTCAAGTCAAGAAGCTTTTATTGTTATTTCAACCATATATAGCTTACACAGTACACAGTGAAATGAGACAACGTTTCTCCAGGACCAATGTGCTACATAGAACATTAGACAGAGCTACATAGAACAACATAAAGCTAAGGACTTAAACTAGGTCAGTCTAGCTGAATAAAGTGCATCTGTGCACTTGACATATTATTAATTATCATCTGACTGAAAGTCAAGGTTTCTACAGAAAAAATTTAAAGGAGGAGGAGCATAATGAGAGGTTGGGGCACAACAATGGGGCTGAGCACACAGATAGGGGCAGATAACAGTGTGGGGCTGGGGCACAGTGTAGGGCACAGTGGGGGCTGGGTTTGTGACATAAGATGAACAGGATATTTTACTGTGGCTCGAGTGTCAACCCTGGCTATAGACAGCTTGTATTATTGTGGACTGAGACCAGGACAACACACAAGACTAGAACTTGGATGTTTTCTGGACTTTAATACACAACACTGATATATCAGCTAGATTTTCTTTTCCACATTACATATTTCATATATTCATATACAGTATCGCTTGAAAGTTTGTGAACCCTTTAGAAATTTCTATATTTCTGCACAAATATGACAAAACACCATCTGGTAACTGTTGATCAGACCTCTACAACAAATTGGAAGAATTTTCTCTCATTCCTCAGCACAAAAGCTTCAAGGCTTTTGGTGGGTTTCCTCACATGACTTGCTTGCTTCAGGGCCTTTCACAACATTGCTTTTGTGTTAAAATCAGGACTTTGACTTGGCCATTACAAAACATTATCTTTGGTAGACAAACTCGAATGCTTGTGATCGTTGTCTTGGTGTATGACCCATTTTCTCTTGAGATTCAATTCATGGACAGATCTCCTGACATTGTCCTTTAGAATTCACTTGTATGATTCTGAATTAATTTTTCTATCAATGATGGTCAGCTGTCCTGGTCTAGATGCAGCAATACAGGTCCAGAGCATGACACTACCACCACCACCATGTTTTACAGATCATACAAGGTTCTTAAGCTGGAATTCTCCCAGAAAAACACTTCTGATTTTAAACCAAAAAGTTTTATTTTGGTCTCATTCCCCCACTAGTCCTCTGGCTTGTCCACATGATCTTTATGATCTTTTAACTTCATGGGCAGCAATGTTCTTTTTGGAGAGTAGTCACTTAATTTTAATTTAATAGTGACTTAATTTTAATTTAATAGTGACAGTAATTTTGCCTTTTACATCAAGGTTGTTCAGTGTTCAGCCAAAGTAAAAGACGGTTCCTTTCTGACTCAACAAACTGTTACATGTCTTGATTTTGTAGTGATCTTTGTTGGTTGAACATTTCTGTGGACTGGCCAGTGGTCTTAAACTTCCTGCCTTTGTACACAATCTGTCTCAATATAGATTTTTGGAGTCCAAAATCTTTGGAGATTGTCTTTTCCAGCCCGATGAGCAACAATAACTCATTTTCTGAAGTCCTCAGAAATCCATGTTTTTGCCATAATCCACTTCCACAAACACGTATCATGAACATCGGAACCTTTTATAACTCCTATATAAGACCTGATTGTCATCCCATTTCCTAAAATCAGATGAACTCTAATTTAAACTTGAAATTAAATACTAATCCTAGAGGTTCACATACTTTTGCCTCTCACAGATATATAATATTGAAACATTTTCCGGAATAAAAAAATTACCACATATATTTTTTGATTTCTTTCACTGTATTCACTTTATTTTCAATTAGGACTTCTGTGAAAATCTGATAGTGATTTAGGTCATATTTATGCATAAATGTAGAAAATATACAGGTGCTGGTCATATAATTAGAATATCATGTTGATGTTAAATGTTGATTTATTTCACAAATTCCATTCAAAAAGTGAAACTTGTATAATGTATACATTCATTCCACACAGACTGATATATTTCAAGTGTTTATTTCTTTTAATTTTGATGATTATAACTGACAACTAATGAAAACCCCAAGTTCACAAACTTTCAAGCGACACTGTATATATAATTTGACACATATGAACTTGATTAAAACAGTCACATTATTCTGCCACTGATCCATATTCAGATTTATTTTTCCCCTCAATTAAACAAATTTTTATATTTCTTTTTTTTATATTATACTTTTTTTAATGTTTTATTTTTTTACTATTCTGTTTTAATCTTTTCTAAATCACAGACAGTTTAAAAACATTACAATACATGTACTATGTATGGTTGTGTATATGAGAAATAAATTTAAATTTAAATGTTTTCAGTAACTTTTCACTGACTAACATAAAATCCCTGTTTTAATCAGAATTCACATGAACAGATCTTTCTTGAGAAGATCATACTGTCAATAATCAGACCTAAAACAGGGTCAGACTCTAATTAGTTTTTGGAGAAGTTGTTATTACCCAGACTGTGAAAGTGTAAATGGTTTGTTCAGTATTGACAAGAACAACTGTGACTGACCTGGAGGAAGATTAGACCATGATTTATCATTAATGTTTTAATATATGAACTTACCTTAGCGTCTCCAGTTTACAGTGAGGATTCTCCAGTACAGTAGAGAGACTCTTCACTCCTGAGTCTCCTAGATTATTATCAGACATATGCAGGTCTCTCAGGTATGAGGGGTTTAATCTCAGAGCTGAAGTCAGAGCAGCACAACCTTCATCAGAAACACCACAATTAAACAACCTGTAGAGAGACAAAATGACACAATCTTCATCAACAGATTTTTTTTTATCTTGATTTAAGCTATAGTTTAAAGATGATGTGTTTGTAAAATGACTTTATTATTCAGAATGAGACGAGCATTTAATATCACCTGTTTATTCTAATAAACAATATCATTAAAATAAGTGTTAGATTTACGTAGTTTAATCTGTTGTGTATAATATTAAAATATCAGCAGCTCAGAGATTTCTAGTAAGAATGTTTCCTCACATCAAATACAACATACCACAATAAATTTTCATCTATTCCAATGCAGAAAGGCATGAAACAGTTTAACTCTGTAAACGTCTATGGAGAGACATTTTTAAATTCTTTTAAAAGGTTATTACTATCATCATGATCATCATCAGCTGATAAACATGTTTGTGAACTTAAGAATATATAATCCAAACAAATCTGTTCTTAACTTGTTTAAAAGTGTTTCTATTACTAAAGTATACAACACACCAGACAAGACACAACCTTGTCTAACACTTCTATAAACTGTAAAAGGAACCACATAAGTCACCATTAACTTCCAGTAAACTTTCAACATCACTGTACAAAACCTTTATTATGGAAACAAAATCAGGACTAAAAACCAAATGCTGTGAAGTCATTCATAAATATTTGTGTTCAAGTTGGTCAAGAGTCTTCCTTGTCTACTAACACTAGAACAAAATCTAGATTACGACTGAGCAGGTTTAGTTCATTCACCACTGAATCATTCTGTTTTCAGTGGCACAGTGGAGTCTTATTATAACTTAAATGTATTAATAGTTTTATATTTTCATCATTTATTGAATTGGCAGTAAAAACAAAATTATGTGTGAAAATTAGTGAAATATAAATCTTATATATGACAGATACCTAACTCTTGATGATCATTTTAACCATCATCATGAAGCCCTACTGCCCACTCATGGAGGATAAATCCATCAATTCTATATCCTGAAAGTGTGAGCTGATCAGAGCCTCTTGTGTAATTTTCTTTCTATGTACTATTTTATTTCCATATCAGTGCTGCTTTTAAACCCTGCAGCTCACACAGTACATTTATAGTTTGTGTCTCAGCTCCATGGTCATGTGATTCTCAGAGAGATGATATTACCCCAGTGTCTCCAGTTTACAGTGAGGATTCTCCAGTACAGCAGAGAGACTCTTCACTCCTGAGACTCCTAGATTATTCTCGGACAGTTTCAGTTCTTTCAGGTGTGAGGGGTTTGATCTCAGAGCTGAGGTCAGAGCAGCACAACCTTCATTTGAGACACCACAACCACACAACCTGTAGAGAGACACAATGACACACTCTTCATCAACAGATCTTTATTATATAAGGTATAAGTAACACTGAGCAAAACATTACTGTCAGATTGTGAACAGTGGGTGGGCCTGGGTAAAACAGGGTGGGCACAGGTTTGAAAAGAAACTCAAAATCAGCAGTCGCTCAAATAGAAGTTACATCACTGTAAAAAAGTGCTTTGTTTTTCTGGCACTTTTAATGTTAAAAACAACTAGAATTTAGTTCATATTTATTTCTTTATTTTATTTAGTGTTTACTGAAACTAAATCACACATATTGAGCAGCTTTATCCTTTAAACAATAGGGTTGTGTCATCTGTCAGCATCACTCTATGAGAAGCTCCATTATAACTGGCTGATTATTGTTTGGTTTGGTTAATATTTAAAATAAAAGCATCACTTGAAGCAAACTAAGATAAGAAATAGTCAGAATGAACCACTACCCCAATTTATATTTAACCCTTATCCTAGGGTCGTTTTCAGCCATTAGAGTGCACAGTTTCCCAATTTTTTGGCCATATCTTTCTTTGTGTTTAAGCTAGAGGAATGATGTTTTTGGACAAAACTACGTTTAACATGTACTTTGTAAAGATGATTTCAAATTTTTGACCCAGTCTATAGTTTTCTATATAGCTAGTTTGGGTGCCAAAAGTAGCCCAGAGTGGCAGAAAAACCACTCATTTACATGCAATAATTTGATATAAAAAATATCTTGGATTAATATTTTTTGCATAAATCTTTTAATCAACCTCAGTTCTAATCAATACTACTAAATCTTTATAGGAAAAAAGTTTGCTTTTGAATTACTGTTTATTCAGTGATGTTACAAATTTGAATAAAAATACACACAAAATGACTTATTTAAAAAAAACTGATTTGTGATTTGGAATTTATGCATTGTTAATTCTTGTGCAACATCAGATTAAATTTTCTCTGCCTCATTAAAATTTTGCGGCCCCATTGACTGTCATTATAACCACAATTTTTCAATGCGCAGCCAGGACACGAAAAAAAAAAAACATGCACACTTCCTTGTTTAGGGTTTCTGCTAATGGGAAGAGGTAAAATTTGTCATTTTTACTGTTATCCAAAATATGGCACCATTACTCTATTACACAGACCTGGGCAAAAGATTACCATCTTGTCTAGATTTCCCCATTCATTTCAAAGGAGCTTAGTATGCAAACTTACTGTACATGTGTTTTTCTGTTTGTGTGTGTTTTCTGTGTTTGTGTGTGATTGCGGGTGTTCGGGGGTGTGTGTACATGTGTGTTCGTGTGTGTATGTGCGTATGTAAAATCATAATATACACCACAGTTCTCAGAACTACAAATAGTCTGCACAGAGTAAACAAAAAAACAAAAACATGTTTATGCACCTGCTGCCTACTGAGGGTGACAAGTGCATACACATGCAAACACACACACACACACACACACACTAATATTCTGATTACTCCACAGAATGCCATGTAAAAAAGGCTGAAAATAAGCTTTTTTTTTTTTCTCAAAGGTCTGTATAATGGGTCAATGGCCCAATTTTTTAGTCAACAGAAAAAATGACAAATTTTACCTCTTCCCAGCAGAGAGAACCATTAACAAGCAAGAATGCATAGTTTATTCATGTCATAGCCATGCAACAAAAAAAGATGGTTATAATGAAGCCAATGGGGGGGGGAAACTACACCAGGTTACGTATGTAACCCAGTTCCCTGAGAAGGGAACGAGAAGCTGCATCGAGTTGACACTATAGGAATGCTTCTTTGAGGAAGTTGCGTCTGAAGCTCTGTGTGCAGACATATAAGGGCATCTACGTCACATTACTCCAGCTTCGATTTGTCTGAAGGAAGAGTGAATGGACACCCGTGGCGTGGTAAGCAACGCAATGTCTCGCTCCTTTCTCAGGGAACCAGGTTACATAGCACGAGAGCATGAGCCGACATCAATTGAATATCTATAGCCCTGCAGGACACCAGACCTTGGAGTGGGATCCAGGTTGCGGTGGACCAGCCTGCCACAGAACAAATCTATGCCTGGGCAAGGCGATACACCTAATGGAGTGAGTTTGAGCCATAATCCCTGGGGGTGAAGCCACATGGCATGCCTGATAGATTTAGGAGATAGCTAACCACTCCTGCTGCAGGTGCAGGCTCCAATGCACTGCCAGCCTGTGCGGTGGAAGGCAGAGGGCCTGCAAAGAAGTTGAATGACCAGTTCACAGCAGAGCCACTGCCAGTGTCAGAACTCCTTAAAAGCTGACTCCATTGGAACATAGGGGGCTCAGCAACCCCTCCAGATCTACTGGGAGGTCCTAGGAGGGGAGTTGAGGTGTGCAGGAAGGACTTAGCCTTCTGACACCAAGCGGAAAGATAGGATCCACCTCATGTGCTCAAGTGACAGGCATAAGATCTGAGAACCAGGCACAGCAAGTGCAGACTCTCTTGCACTTCACTGCCTTGTAGGCGAAAGGCAGAAAGTCTGCAGAAAAGCTGGAATATCAGTTACTTGCAGAGCCATTTCCAGGATCAGAAACTCCTTACAGGCTGACTCCACTGGTTGGCTCAAACATGCCAGGGGCACAATCTAGGCAGGCGGGGCACCTGCAGATCTCTTAATTGGCCAAGGCAAAGGACAGAGCCGCTTTCAGGGTCAGAAACTCCTCAGAAGCTGACTCCATGGCTTCAGGGGGCTTCCAGCAGCCACTCCAGGGCCACTTGGAGGTCCCAGGAAGGAAAGCGTGGTCTGCAGGAAGGCCTCTGCCTCCTGGCACCATGCAGAGAGGCACCACCCAAGGAAGCCCCGAGTACAGGTTCATGGTTCACATCAATCATGTCCATGAATACATTTAAGCAAATGGGGACAGGCCCCAAGAAAGGCAAGGCTGCAAAAACTCCAGAACTATACCAACCGGGCAGTGAACTGGATCCTGCCAGCATTCATCGCACCAGAGGCGGAAAAGCCTCCACTTTAGAGCATACAAGCTTCCGAGTGGAGGGAGCCCTAGCATTCAGCAGAGTCCACATCACCTCGGATGAGGGGGTTGCCCCTAGGAGCTGGTTCCCCTCAGGGGCCAGACCAAGAGCTCCCTCATCTCAGGGCGGGGGTGTAGATTGCCAACTGTGCCTGAGAGAGGAGAGCCCTCCTGACAGGGAAGACATGTCTAGCAGGGAGAGTAGGTCCGTGAACCACAGTTGAGCGGGCCAACGAAGAGCCACTAGAAGATTTATTCGGTCGTGCCGCATTCTAGCTAGGACTTGCAGGAGCAGAACTACCAGGAGAAAGGCATACAGACAGAGCCTCAGCCTGTACCAGGCCAAATTTGCTCCACCACCAGGGGATGTTGACGCCACTCCCCGGGCCTCGGGACAGAAAGTCTGCATCCCGGGATGAAAATCGCTCCTAGTGAAAGAAACCTGGTCTCTGCCCAGAATCCACTGCACCAGCCTGAATGGGGGCACAAATGCAGAATGCCCTGATGAATGATATAGGAAGTCACCGCAGTGCCATCCCTTGAGGTGTAGGTGAAAGTGTTTCAGAAACACGGTCCTCATCTCCAGGCAATTTATGTTCCATGAGAGATAAGGGCCCTCCAAGGTGAGGAGCCTGTCAAAAGAGCCCTGCAACAATGACACGCCCCCACAGGCCAGGAACCGGGATTGTAGCCACATAAGAAGGGTATGTATGCGGGAATGCCAGAGCTGGAATGGCCTCATGTGAGGTAGACCCAAGGGAATAATGTTGATGAGGCTGAGCACACTCTGTGCCTTGGCAACAGAGAGGCTTTGGCGCAGCCGAATAGCTTTTGCTGCTGATGAGGTGGAAGCGACCGAAGCCCACCTCATGGTGGAGTTCCAAACAAACCCCAGAAAAATGGTGGTGTTGTGTTAATTCATCACCATTGAGTGCATTAGGTACGATAGAGATACTCTTATTTCTATTGGTCTACAATGTACTCACAATTCGACGTTTTTAACTCCGGATCCAAGCTGGCCGAGTGAGATCCTGAGGGAGAACAAAGGACGCGCCCCAAAGCGGCGGCCCCGAGGTAAACTAGTCGGCGTCATGAACAGGCTGAGAGCCTGTGCACACCGCACACCTCTGCCTAGCATCCTGCTCGCCAATGTCCAGTCACTGGAGAACAAGCTTGATGACTACAGGGCCAGGATGAAGTTCCAGAGAGACATTCGGGACTGTAATCTCCTCTGCTTCACCGAGACATGGCTGAACCCAGTGGTGCCGGACCATGCCATTCAGCCGGCCGAGTTCTTCTCGGTTCACCACATGGACAGGTCACGAGACTCGGGGAAGTCAAAGGGAGGTGGCGTGTGTTTAATAGTGAACAGCAGCTGGTGCAACAGCGCGAGCGTTGTTCCTCTCACACGCTCCTGCACACCAAA
>JAOTRN010018557.1:0-10531 GCA_028566695.1 Bagroides melapterus | reverse complement strand
TTCCGAGCCTTTAAATTGGCGTGTGTGCACACAGAGCTTCAGACACAACTTCCTCACAAAGAAGCAGTTCCCATAGCATCAACTCGACGCAGCGTCGAAGTTCCCTCGAAAGGGAACCAAGGTCCTAGAGTCTGGAGGAAGGTTGTGTCCATACTTGAAGACAATCATGAAAATAATTTTGATACTTAAGTACAGTTTATTTCAGATACTTTAATATTTTTACTCAATTAGATTTATAAAGGGTGACTAACTTTTCCTTGAGTAATTTTACTCAATTGTGGCTTTGGGTACTTTGTACAACACTGCTATTTAGGATTTCATAGTTTAGAAGTTAAATTCTCTCCATTTCAATAAAGATATTTCCCTTGCATTTCTAGTGCTTCCTAGACAGACCCATTTCCCTTACACATCCAATTAGCTCTCTTCTCCGAATCAGCTTGCACTTTTCATGCAAGCCAATGTCCCAGTCACACTGTAATTTAAATAATGAAATGTCCAGCACAGAGATCTCATCTAAGCCTGACTGAAAATCTCTAGAAAATCTTTGGCAAAAAGTAACCTTGCTAAGTAAAGTAAAGTTGTTGCTAAGTAACCTACTGCAGTTAGAGAACTGTGTATGAGACTGGAAGAAAAGTGGACCCAGATCACATCAGAGCAATATGAGAAACTAGTGATGTCCTGTGGATTCAAAGTAAGGGTCTCTATGCTTCCTACTAATTTTTGACAGTTAAAGCCGTTTTTGTTTTTTGTTTTTTGCAATGGTTAATTCTAATTATAACATTACTTTATATTCCACAACATACACACATGGACAAAATTGTTGGTACCCTTCGGTCAATTGAAACAACAATTTTGTCCACGTGTGTAAAGGTTTCTGTTGAACTATTTTATATTTTTTCTTATAGAACGGTGTATAGGCCAATATCAAACCTCCCCTTTAACCCCAGGATCCTCAAAAAAGCTGTGAAACATCAATTATGCTCACAGCTACATAGGAATAATGTTCATGAAATGAATCAGTCAGGATTTAGGACTCATCAAAGCAGAGAGAAGGCATTGGTTAAACTTGTAAATGACCCATTATTGGCCGCTGATCAGGGTTGTGTCTTCTTGCTGGTGTTACTTGATCTTAGTACAGCTACCATGCTCTTGTACTTGATAGGCTAGAGTATGTTTTTGGTGTTAAGAGGACAGCCCTCTCCTGCTCAGGCCTTATTTGACTGAATGTTATCGTTCATACATCTGGTGACTTCTCTAAGCATTCTAAAATAACGTTCAGTATTCGTCAATGTTCTGTTCTGGCCCACTGCTTTTCTCCTTATGGAGTATATGCTACCTCTTTGGTGCAATTACCTCTTTAGCTTACACTGTTATGGTGATGACACGCAGCAATATGTTTCAGCTAAGTCAGAGGAGAGACACCAGCTTAATAAGATTGAAGAATGTGTAAAGGACATTAGACAGTGGATGCTTACTAGCTTCCTCCTACTTAATTCTGATAAGACAGAAGTGCACTTGTACTTGTGCACTCTATTTCATCATGTGCAGCAGTAAAAGACCTTGGTGTGATTATTAACTCTGGTCTCTCATTTGAAGCTCACCAAGATAATACCACTAGGGTAGCCTTCTTTCATCTAAGAAATATTGCTAATATGAGGAATATGACAACACTACATGTTGCAGAAACACTAGAACCAGAAGATTCAAATTTGGCATTGATTATAATATACTATTAATGATCTATAAATCACTGAATTGTCTTCTGCCACATTTCCTGAGCAATCTTTTGTTTCCTTTTTTTGTTATTATTACTGTTCAGGACTCAGACACAGTCTCATTGTTTACGTCCAGGCTGGAAAAAACATTTGTTTAGTCTGGGTTTTTATTAATAGCTTTTGTTAGTTAAAGTGGCAGATCTGTAGGACTCATGGGCTAGAGTTTTTGGTGAACTGAGATATGGGGATGTTTGGATGCTGTTGCCTTACCACCCTCACAAATCACTCAGGTTTGCTGTCTGTTGGATGCTTTATGTCCCAGGAGGCCCTTAATTCTGTGTAACATTCTAGCTCTCCCTTTTAGTTATTCTGTCATAGCTAAGTGCTAAGGAGTCCCTGCTGGCACTTTGCACATAATGTTCATTGTTTTCAACCATTACAGGCATAATGTATATTTCTCTCTCTCTCTCTCTCTCTCTTTAAGCTATACATTCCTAGATGGTTTCTTCTTATTCCGAACCAACTTCAACGATTCTGACACCTTATCCCTGGTTGGAGTCTCGTCACGTGGCTTGCACTGTGCAGGGGATAGATCTGCATGGACAGCATGGTATTGCTGTGGATGGTGCCATATGTGGACTGTCGCTTGGCATTATGGTCAGGTCATCATGATTGAACATTTGAAAACTTTGGCAGGATGGAATTAGTGATGGGTTTGTGGGGAACTCAGAAATTGCACTGACCTGTTAGTTCCTCAGGAGCATTTGGTTGCGTAATTACCACTCAAGTACAACTGTAAAAACGGACATTATATAATTTTACATTAATTACAGTCCATTATCACCCAAATGAGGATATGTTCCCTTCTGATCCTAGTTCGTTTCAAGAACATAATCTCAGGGAGTTCTTCGTACCACCATTGCCTCTGGCTTGCCCATTAAGGAAAATTGTTAAAATTTTAAAAACTTTAAAGCACTTGAGGAGCTGTTAGAAGTGTCAACACGTGCCAGATTTAATTTAGAGTTACCCAATGAGCAAGAGACAATAGTTTTCTCTAAATTACATGAACCTGTCTTCATGTCAGGCTGCATGTTACTTCCCCACCATTACCTCCCCTTTTTTCCTGGATCACCACACTGAGTTTGTTGAAGAATCCATACTCTACCCACATTCACCTTAGTACACAGTGGTGGTGGGGTTGCAGGGGCACAGGTATGGTGTGCTGCCTGAGGTGTAAATGACACTTGATGGCTATCTCTCCTTCTCATCAGCAGTATAATTGAGAAAACCTGTACTGCCTTCTAGACAATATAAGCTCAATTCTGCATTTGTCTATGTGGTAGCATGTGTAACCCCCTTTTTGACACTATAAGTTCGTTGTAATGTAACCAGGGCCTGGGTTCCAGGCAGAAGTATGGTGAATTGACCGGAAGGTGTTTTTCTCTTATACTGTTTACGATCTAAATGAGCGGTGTCTCCACCCGGGAATATTTAAATAGGCAATTTACCTATTCTTTATTTTTCCCCAGATAATTTTTTAAAAGGAAAAAAAAATTAATAAATATTGTTATACCACTTAGATGAATAAAATAAAAATAAGCATTTATTAATTTGTCAGTCAGGTGACAACCTTTCAAGAAAAAAGGGATAATAATAACAATCAGAAAAAAAAAAAATACAATAGTGTACTTATCTTCCAACGACTAGGATGGATTGAATACAAAATAGCAAAACATTCAATTCAATTATCACAACTCAGAGCATAAACCCTAAACTGTAACAATACGTCACAGTCCCACCCTCTTTTTGCTAGCAGTTGGGGCCCAGTCATTGGTGCACTTTCAAACAAAAAAAAAAAAATTCCCAGATAGTTCAATACAGATCGGTTTCAAATAAATTTCACTTACGTCCCATCCAGAGGAACATGCAAGTGTGATGCCACGTTCACGCGCAGCAAGCTGTATTTTAATGAGTCACAGTTGGGTGTAAGAAAAGGGAAAAACTGACAAAAAGGGAAGACCTCAAATCCACGCCGAGTCCCCGCACACAGTCACAAACTACACGATGATTTCTGTCCTCCCTGCACTTTCCTGAGCCGTCTAGACTGGATGAAGTTGTCGTCCTTGAAACAACGTTATTTGGATACAACTCTTCAGTCAGGTGCTACCATTACCTGATGACACGCACCAAAGGTGTAATGTCTTCGGAGGGACATGCACTAATAATGCAAAGAAGGAAAAAAACCCGCGCACTGTATCAAACAAACGGGTGACCGAAAGTTCTATCTGTCACTTTGGGCCTTGACCTACAACTAGTAAAATCTCCAAAAGTGTCACTAACTTCCAGCAAGACGCAACACAGGTGCTGCTCACGCCGTTCGCCATGTGCAATCCTCCTTCTCCATAGTCCTCTTTTTCTTAAAGTCACATGCACTCATAAGCTAGAAAGAAAGTAAGTGCTGATTGGCCAACATAAATACACTTCAATTAAACAGAAAATATTATGTATTGCTGAAACAACATACGTAATACAGGAACAAAGAATGCTACATTTCAAAAAATAAAAAACAATAAACAATATTTAGAAAACATGGAATTATACCAGTTCTAGATATCATTTTAGGAGTTCCTACACATGTCAGTCTGGCACAACCCTGCATACCATGGCACTTTTGCAGGATTAAGGAATTAGACCTTAAGTAGCTGAGCTCCACTGAGCCAGAGACCTAGCCCCCTGTGTCACCAAGGAAACAACTGTGCCATCAGCCATTTTAGGTTTGCCATGGTTGTCATGGAGAGGCATCTGCCTTGATCTCCCCTGTTTGGAAATGATGGGCCCCAGTTCCATCACTGACAGCTACCAGGTGCCCACTGGTGGCATTCAAGGAACTAATCCCTTGCCTCTCCTCATAATTTAATTTCTGCCAGGATATGTCAAAAGAAGGCCTCATGCTCCAGGGCTCAAGCCCCATAGGAATAGCTGCCTTGTGGAACATCTTGTGGATAAAGAACATTTGGCAGTTTGCCTGTTCTCGATTTGCTGAGTGACCCACCCTCAAGCCTGTGTGCTTTCTTTCACTTAGAGTATCATTTTCCTAATTTGGGAATCAACCAGGATCATCGGTTACTGGGTCTTATGGCAGCAACAGCCAATTTTACACATGAAACCTACACGAGACCCTTTCACTTCTGGCTCAGGAGGTTTCACCCCGTCAACTGCCTGCTCAGGATTCTAAGTGTTATATGCTGCAGGCTTTGTAGTCTTTGTGGAAAAGACCCCAGTTTTCTACTTTGGGTTCCACTCTCAGGGCATGTTGCCATCATAAAACACTCTCAACGTGCTCCACTCTCATGAGCTGGGTGCAGGTCTCATTAGTGACCGAACACATGGCATATGGGGACCCTCATCTATCATGGCACATAAACTGCCTGGAAATGAGGGCTGTGTGTCTAGTTCTTTCATGCATACATAATCAACACCTGACATTCAATCTTGGTATTTTCTCTGGAGTTGGAGTTAATTGTTAAAGAACCAATTTTGTCCGTTCATTTAGAGACTGTGGAAGCTGTATCTTGGACATTTCTCCTGGTGTCTGTAGGAATTAGTAAAGACAGAATTTGTTGAGTTCATCTTGAGACTGTAGAAGCAAAGACTTGATCATCACAAGTGTGAGACTTGGTCATCACAAGTGTGAGATGGACAAACTGTGATGTGAGACATACTGTACTTTAGCTGATAACTTTGCTTTCTAAACAACAGGGATCATACAACACTTCTGATACATTTACCTGGCCTATAAAGAGTAAACATGGTTTCACTCTATCCATTCAAAGTCCTCAAAGAAATATAGAATCAACAACATCATTACCTGACGGAAGAAAGGGACGATTATCCTACAGGGAGCCATAACGACAGTGAGTGAGAATCATCTGCATGCTCATGTCACAAAGGACAATTTAAAGGCTAGGCTTGCTTCTTTCATTGTAAAAAAAAAAACAGACAAACTAAAATTAGAGCTGGGCAATGAGGAGGCATATGAAGAGCCATAGATGAACTCACATTGTTTGAAAAAAAGGACAAGAAATATGTCCCTTGCAGAATATACCATCTTCAACAGAGTGGGTGAAAAAGTTACCAGATGCATACAAGCAACACGAAAGGTTGGGAAAATCCTTCAGTGCCTGCAGAAAATTTACACCTTACATCCACTAGATGGAGCAGTGATTCTCAAAGTAAACTTGAGGGACAGTGACTAGTATCCTGAGGGACTAGTATTCTAGTCGAGATCTTCTCTGTGATTCAAACCAGCATGTTTCAGAAAAACTTGGTTGGAACATACTGGTTTGAATCAAAGAGATCACGATAAGTATGCTAGTTGGACTACTTGGGGGCGCTCCAGTGTTCCTGTCTCGTGTTCTGTTTGTTTATGTTGTTTTTCTGTTCAAGTGTTTGCCCTGCCCTAGTCTAGCTCCTTCCCCTTTCTGCACACCTGTTCCTTATGTGTCAATTATCATGTCCTTTATTTAAGCCTGCCGCACTGAATTTGCCGTTGGGGAATCCTTGTCTTTGTTTTGTCTCTGTTTGGCATGTTTATTTAATTTTAAACAAACATGCCATCTTCTACAGAAGTTAAATTCTACAGAAATTAACAATAGATGATCTAGTAAGAGAAATCCCACAGAAAGTCAAAATGTGTAAAAAGAATGCAAGACTGATCCCCACCACTGAAAAAGGTGGATTAGCTACCCCTTTGTGGACTAACAACGAGTCAATGTTAGCAGAGCAAATGATTGCTATAGTGACAGATTTAGTCAAACAGAATTTGACAAAAAAAATATGACATTCAGCCAGTCAAAGCATGGTCAAGTGAAGTGTGCAAAAATGTGCTAGGTGCTTGTATCAGAAAGAAAATTTTCAAAGGAATTATCTGTTGCTACAAGGAATTTTGTGTTACCTCAGCACAAGAGCATACTCAACTTATTGAAGCGCTAGAAGAGAAAAACAAAGAATTATGTGTACCATTATTATGTGTGTATCAAGTATGTTCCATCACTTAGAAGTTAGGGCATAAAAAGACTTCAACAAAAGATAATATGAAATATAGCTGCAAGCAGCAATGACGGGCCCAAGCCCGTGTGCCATGGCCACCTGGGTGCAACAGAGAATATGTGCATGTAATGAGCTTTGCATTCACTCACTTATGCAACGAACTGATGGCTAAATGTTTTGGGGGTAAAGATTATTTACATGAAACAATTCTGATTCGAGAATCGCTTCAAAAAAGCATCTTTAATGGCTACAGCTGGTGGACATTTTTAGTACTGCAAGTGAAAACTAGGTCTAGTCAATGGGCTGATGAATGTTAAAATTTGTTGTGAGCCATTTCAGCATCTCAGAATCATGAAACTAAGCAAACTGACTCAGAACCAGTTGTTCTTTCAATGTAAAATGTTTTGAAGCATTTGGACTTTTCATTGTTAAGATATAAGAACATTAAATTTCTTCAATCATGTCCTCACAATAGCAACATCATTCACAATATCACAAATTCCTTCACAGGTTCACATCAGCCATGTCTTATTATTCTGACTGATTTTCAACCAAATCACATGAAAGATAGAGACAAAACATTTGATTTCTAAAAGTGACACAGAACCTGCTGCCAGGTGGTGGCGCTATGACCGAGACTCTAGTTGTCATAATGATGTGATCAGCTTTCAATGCTTAACATAGAGTTGGGGATTGATGTACATTACTCAATATACACCGAATTTATTAACCACTTCCTATTTCCTTTAATTTGCAATAGGTTTAAGGGCTCCTCTCAGCTAAACCGATTGAGATATGAAAAATCCCTTCATAATCTTAGATCCTCAATGTGTTCCGATCATATTGGACCATGTTTGGTCAAAATCATGTAAATCCTCTTGGAGGACCATAGCAAATTCCAATGGGTGAGTTGTTCAAACATCCCAAAATAATTGACTTCCTGTTAAACACATCCCATGACAGTTGGATGAACTTCATTTAGCTCAATGAGATCTAATTGTATATTGCGTGGCATGCACATATGTGCAAGTGAATATGAGCTGTGCAGCTATATATCTGACAAAGTTCTAGGGGGTGCTGTGACAGCCCTGTGTGAAAGGCCGGGAACCAGTTGCACTGGCCTTTCTCAGAATGATGGGCCCTTTATATCTGAAAGATTTTGGAACCTTAGGCCTTTCCACTTGTAAGATATGAGAAGACTGTTTTTTCTGCACTTATGTTCTCATGTAAATCGTCGCCATAGTAACAGGATTCAAGGTATCAGAAATTCCTTCACAGGTTCACATCAGCCTTCTGTCTTCACATTATTGTGACTGAGTTTGAACCAAATCAGGTGAAAGGAAGGGCCAAAATATTAGAGATTTCAAAAAGTGAACATTTCCTGATGCCAGTTGGTGGCGCTATGACCGAGACTCAAAGTTGTCATATTGTTGTGATCAGCTTTCAATGCTTAACATAATCCTAAGGGTTCATGTAGATCACTTAATTCACTTAATCATGTAGAGCCTTATTAGCTACTTCCTGTTTTGTTTTATTCGCCATAAGTTTAAGGGCTCCTCACGGCTGAACTGTATAAGATATGAAAAATAACTCACTTGCTGTGGATCACAACCCATGACATGCAGTATGAAAGTGGTTCAATTTAATGAGCTCTAAATGTCTACCAAATTTTATAAGTATGTGTACAAGTGTGTATGAGCTATACAGTGGGTGTCCCACGAGGCGCTGTGTCCACTGTGTGGCACCCCCAGGGCTGAGCCACACTGACGGTCTAATGGCCGCAGATTCCAACATGGCTGCCAGGTTTCATGAGTTTTTGAGTATGTTAAGGCCCCCAAAAGTGCCCGAAGGTCTGAAAAGAAATTAATAAAAAAAAAAAAATAAATAAATAAATAATCCGACGGAAAACAAGAGGGCCCTTCGCACTGTAATGCTTGGGCCCTAAATATAGCTGCAAGCAGCGATAATGGGCCCAAGCCCGTGTGCCATTGCCACCCGGGTTCACCAGAGAACATGTCCATGTAATGAGCTTTGCATTCAGTCACTTATGCAACGAACTGATGCCTAAATGTTTTGGGGGCAAAGATTATTTCCATGAAACCAGTCTCATATATTTTGATCAATATGACAAATAACTGGTAATGTAGGAAAGAGCAGGAATAGAATAGAACTGAGAATTCTAATTCTAAATTACAACCTACAATACATGCAGTTATAAAACTAGAGTTGTATACAGAAGCTACTTCCTGTTTCAATTGCATTATCAATGTCTTGAGATCATATTAACCTGGGTTTGGTGGCGGTTGTATCAATTCCCTAGGAGGAATATTTAAAAAACCATTGGGTGCGCTTTTCAAACAACTCTAAATAACTCACTTTCTGTGGGTCACAACCCATGACATGCAGCACGACAGTGGTTCAGTTGAATGAGCTCTAAATGTCTACCAAATTTTATAAGTATATGTGCAAGTGTGTAAGAGCTATACAGTGGGGTGTCCAACGGGGCACTGTGTCCGCCGTGGGGCACCCCCAGGGCTGAGCCTCACTGAGGTTCTAATGGCCGCAGATTCCAACCTTGCTGTCGTGTTTCATGAGTTTTTGAGTATGGTAAAGCCCCCAAAAGTGCCTGAAGGGTTGAAAAGAAAATAATAATAAAAAAAAAATAAATAAATAAATAATCAGAAGTTAAACAAGAGGACCCTTCGCACTGTAGTGCTTGGGCCCTAAAAATAAATAAATAATCCGACGGAAAACAAGAGGGCCCTTCGCACTGTAGTGCTTGGGCCCTAAAATATCTATAGCTGCAAGCAGCGATAACAGGCCCAAGCCCCTGTGCCATCACTGTCCGTGTGCACCACAGAACACGTCCATGTAATGAGCTTTGGATTCAATCACTTATGCAACGAACTGATGCCTAAATGTTTTGGGGCCAAAGATTATTTACATGAAACCAGTCTCCTGTATTTTGAACAACATGACAAATAACTGGTAATGTAGGAATGAGCACACAGTTGTAGACCATTAATTATATGAATGTCCAAAATCGTTAACAATTTGTTTAAAGCACCATGAAATTTCTGTAATGATTTGCACAAATGACTAAATGATAAAGTTTAGACCCCCTATATGGAATATTTAGAACTTTATCTTGGGATCATAATGGTATGGTAATGGTCATGTTAGTGAATAATTATGGAAAAATCTGGAAAATACTCTACTCAATTCCATTGGTTATCATCACTGGAGAGCTTAAACAATAACTTCTGAATGAAAGCAGGAATAGAACTGAGAATTCTGAGAAAACTAGTTTTATACAGAAGTTAATAGCTACTTCCTGTTTCCTGTTATATGCACCATAAGTTTAGGGTCTCCTCACGGCTGAACTGTATTAGATATCAAAAATTCATAACTTTCATGACTTTTTGAGTATGTTAAGACCCCCAAAAGTGCCCGAATGGATGAAAAAAAAAAAAAAAAAAAGTAAATAAATAAATAATCAGAAGGAAAACAAGAGCGCCCTGAGTACTGCAGTGCTTGGGCCCTAAAAAATAAATAAATAAATAATCCGACGGAAAACAAGAGGGTCCTGTGCACTGCAGTGCTTGGGCCTGTAGCGTCTCCAGGTCGGATCATTTGCTTCTGGTGTATGCCCTACTCAAACCCTAATTAACAGTTACAATGGGCCGCAGACTTTTACGGCCACTCCACAGATTCCCAACCAACAGGCACCAAGATGTCTGAACCCACACCCTAAAGGTCAAGGAAAT
>JAOTRN010018555.1:0-10544 GCA_028566695.1 Bagroides melapterus | reverse complement strand
GCTCTCCTCAGCCTTCTCAGGAAGTAGAGGCGCTGCTGGGCTTTCTTGGTGATGGAGCTGGTGTTGAGTGACCAGGTGTTGAGTGAAAGCTGTCTGAGTTTCAGAAAAAAGAAGTTCGTACTGGGCCCTTCAAAGCAAGAACGAAGCATGAACATGTTTTACATGTTCAAGAAGCTTTAGAAAACCCTACTCTCAGTCACTCCTTTTGTGTAACAGTGCAATGTGCCTTAACCAAGACAATAAAATTCTTTAATGTTTTGTCAGGGTATCCACCAGATTTGCTTCATGGCCTATTCGAGGGAATAGTACCTTTGGAGTTGGCTTTGTGCCTTGATCTGCTGATAAAGATAAAATACTTCACTTTATGTCAACTGAATGACCTAATGAGACTGTTCCACTACAAGTGGACTGTTAAAACTGACAGCCCATAGCCAATCCCCCTAAAATTTGCCACCTGGAAAAGCATTGGTGGAAAAGTTCATGAAAATTGAAGTTTATTGCGACTGCTTATGATTGGTTTCAAAGTGCCAGAGAGTGAACCTGCATGGCATCTTTTAATGGAGCTTAAAGACATTGCTGAGCTTGTGGTTTCTCCATTTCACACAGATGACACAATAAGATTCCTGGACACCAAGATATCTGAACACAGGCATAGATACTTGTAGGTTTTTCCAGAGGCAAAAGTTCTGACAAAGCACCATTTTCTTGAGCATTATCCACAGCTAATCAAGGCTTTTGGACCACTTGTAGCTCTGTGGACAATGCGCTGTGAAGCAAAGCGCAGCTTTTTAAGTGAGTCATTCGACAAATGTTTTCGCAACATTTTACTGTCTCTTGCTGTTAAACATCAACTCATGCTGGCTTACTATCTGCACAGCAATGATGTACTCAAACCTGCCCTCAGGGTCTCAAATTTGTCTACAGTACCTTTGGATGTCCTTAAGGAAAACATTCAGGAAGCATTGCAAAAAAAAGTTTCCTGGAGAAACATGCTTTCAGGTTACCAATACAGTGACCTGCCATGGCACTACTTACTCAGTGGGAATGATTTTGCTGTATGGATCCACTGGAGGGCTTCCGGATTTTGTTGAAATAAATCTAATTCTTATTGTCCACAGTCAGCTAGTATTTGCTGTCAAATGTCAATAATCATGGTACAGTGAGCACCACAAGCTAATGTAATTGACAGACTCATATCCTTTTGCAGCATACACTGTAGAGCGAAAGCGCTTTGTCATTTTGAAGCATCACATACACATAGAATTTTAGGTATTTATATACAGTATATATTAACATTTCTTTCAATTGTTCCTGAATCCTCAATTCACTGTCTGTTGGTTAGTGTTTCACATAACTTTTGGACTTAACAGGATCTAAAAAAACTAGTCATGCCTCCTTTAGTAGTGACTTATAAATACAATTCAAAAACTTTTTGAATTCTGCATGCCTAAATTCAACTTAACCAGTGTATTTTTTCATTCTACAGAATCATCATGTCTGCAAGAGTCAGAGTCATACTGCAAGAAGAAATACGAACGCTTTCTTTGCCCTCAGGAATACCTCAAACTGTAGAGGAATTGAAAAAAATTGTAAAAGAGACTCTTGCAATAGAACAAGATTTTAGTTTGCAGTTCCAGGACCAATGACAATTTTTTTAATCTCCTTGAAACTAATGAAATAAAGGACAAAGACACCATCAAGGTGGTTCTTGCTGAACCAGTGATCACATTAGCATTTCAGGAGTCTGATCAAGGATCGCAGGAGAGCTTTGATAGTAGTTGCACTAAGTTATTAGAAGATGCTGGTTCCTGCTCCACTACATCCAGTGATACTATAATTTTATCTTCTCCAAAGAGTACCTCCGCTCTTCTTTCTGTTCCTTGGCCAGCTCAGTTTGAAATACCAACCTTCTCCCTTGACACTGAGCTCATGCTGCAAGCAGCAAATGAAGCTTACCGAAAGGATGGAACCTTACTTTGCAATCCTGCAGTAAAATCCAACATTCTGCCATTCAAATTGGCAGAGAGCATCTTTGTCTACACTGCCTATCCTTCATGTGCACAGTTGGAGCAGGTCACTGGGGCACTGGTTATGAAACACCCATGTTTGAAGGACCCAGTATCCTTCAATGGTTTATATAGTTAGCTTGAAGTACAAACTTGGAAATTACAGAGCAAAGGTGAAACACCTTGGAATACCAGAGCTAAATGTAAACTGCCTCAAAAGAAAGTCAGCTGCAGATCAAACTCCAGCAAAAAAAATTAAAAAATCTAAGAAGTCTGAGGTAAACTACCTCCCTCCTCATCCCCAAGGTGAAACTGATGCATCCCTTGAAGAGGAAAGAGTGGAGCTTCTCTATCAGAACAAGAAAAGAGACAACAACAGAGTCATTAATGAGAGGAAAGATGTGATCCAGAAGCTACCTGTGATTGACTTACATGCTCGATGGCCTGCCCTGTTTGATTTTTCCCAGGTATGTAGAACATTATTACTTATCAGATTACTGTTGGAAAACAAAGTGGTTCTTATCTTTTCTCTCAATATCACATATGTTTGTCCATCTCGGTCTATTTCTCAGATTGAGGAAGAATTCTGGAGGATCACACTGAAGCCGCTACTGTCAACATTTCTAAGGAAGTTGGACCAATAAACTTCTAAATTGTTGAACCTGTACAGGAGGAAGGAAGGAGCTGTAGGGAAGAAACTTGATGATACCCTTGACATCATAAACGAGGCATGTACTTTTCACATTGTGGCAGTTAGTTTATTGTTGTTGCATCCTACTTAAGATAACAGCATTGAGTCCCATAGAGAAACTGTGATCAGAGGCCTAAATATTTTATGCTCTCCAATTTTTTTTATGAATGCATAGTGAAGAATTTATTCACTAAAGAAAATTATTTAACTATTTAAGCAAATGTCTATATGTTTTCTTCATGTTAGTAAATAAAAAGTAAAAAATAAAAATTCTCTCTGGTATATTTCACAGGTTAATGATGATGATGACGCAGCAGTCATCCAAGAGGACATAACTTCATTTGTACTCAACATCTTTGTGGTCAGCAAAGCCAGGGATGAAGGATTTGAGAAACAATCTGGAATAGCCATCGAGGGAGCAGAGGTCCTTTTTGGCATTTCCAGTCTTACACATGCTTGCAGCTACCTAATGGGCCTTATTTATGCCTTGGAACTTAGCTATCCAAAGAAGCTAAAATACACCTTTGAGGTGTTTCAAAAGATCTTCCTGGAGCTGTAGGATATTAACAAAAAAATGTCATCCAATGTTCATGACCTCAAGGTCAGCTTAGTGGCCTAAAAGCTACAAAAGTCACTATTGAAAATAGAGGCACAGAGTTACATTCCTCTGTTTAGTTTTTGTGCATTTTCCTTCATTGCACTTTGTTAGGTTACACTGTTAGTGTTTTGATATAGATCGCTGTTATATAGTGAAATTGGGACATTGGGAATTTGTCAGTAGAAACCCAAAGAAAGCAATTAATGTATCTTTGAAACATTTTCTTGCTGAAAGTCTTACTGAACTTTCTGTTCATGCATTAAAAATGTAATATGTATTAAGTAATATGCTTTAACAAATCCAGTTATGTTCAAATTGAAAATGAGCATATTCAGTTTCACTTTCAAAACCTGTTCAACTTTCAATTTTCTAAATACACATTGTCTCTATATCTGGGGTGGATATATTATTTTTTATGTTGACACTCAGTTTTTACTATAATGTAGATTTAATGTAGATATAACAGATTTTCATATTTGATGAGTATATTCTACTAGCATTTCATTTGGAAAAACAAAGAAGGTCCCACTTAAAAATTTGTAATATGGAAATGTAAAAAATAAGTTGAATTCAATCAAAAATACACATTTAGAAATTAAGTTATGTAGATCACACACACAGAATCCATCTGTGAAAGAATTCATCATGTTTTTCAAGTAAATCAAGCTGAAATTTTTTTGCAGTGTAAGAGGTGGACCACCAGTAATGTGTTCTGAGATTGTCGGGAAATATTCTATTTTGTATGGGAGAATGTGGGAAAACCTAGTACAGTACAGACTGATAGATTACACTAATTTTGTGGAAAAGGCTGGATGTCTTCTTTTTTATTCCTGTTGGACATTTCTTCAGTGTGTGCACTTATGTGTATAGTGAATTCCGCTATGTGTTAGGTGTTCCATAGGGGGCAGTTGCCAGGTGGGGAACCCCAGAATAAACTGAGGAAAAGAAAGAAATGAAGCGGCTAGCAGTATTGGATGTGTTGTACGATGATAGCTGGATCGGTGCATGATTGTGCACATAATTCTGCTGGCTGAATAAATGAACCCATTCAAACACACACTTGTTTGTCTCTTGTGTCTTTCAGCCATTATTCACTCAAACTGATAATAATCATTAAAATAAGACTTTAGAGCTGCTTCCTTAACACCAACAACACTTTCTTGCCAAGGAGAAAAGTATGATCAGTGGTGACAAAAGCTGCATTACGGTCAAGGAGACACAAACCTGATTTACCACTTTACCACTATCACTGTCTCTGGGCTATTATGGAGTCTAAATCCTGGGACATTATGCAGGTATATGAGCAAAGGTTCAGTGCTACAACCTTTTCTATCATCTTGGAGTTAAAGGGAAGGTTTGATACTGGCCTGTGTGACACCCAGAAATGTTGGTATAAATTGTGTGGTATATTCTTTTTGTATTCAATCCGCATGCGCATCTGATATTTTTAATGTATTTGATTGTATTTAATTTTGTTATTGTTATGGTGAAAATGGAATGCATGCTCCCCCTATGCACTTCAACCAGGTGAAGCATTTCTCCCATCACCTTTTTTCTCCTGTTTTAACAAGGACTATCTTAATCTGTCTACCTGAGGTTGGAGCCTGTAACAGATTCTTAGGGGCTTGTCCTTAAGGCCTGTGAGAATCCAATTGAGAGGTTTTTGATGCTAAGACCAGTGTGGATGCTGCTTCTGTGATCCAGTACTCTAGAGACCTTTGTAGAAGAGAATGATTCTGTTGGCTGTTGACAGTGATAGTGACTGTGATGCGATGTGTGATTGTGAAAAACTTCATGGCAGATAAAGTGTGGAAGAGCCTGGTTTGTAGCATCAGAAAGACTTTACTCACCTTGTTCCCTAGTGAGTATTGGTCCGAAACATGGAGACCTATTTGAACGTGACACTGGAAACGTTAATGGTATGCATGAACTGTTGGTTTTTGTAAGAGACTGGTGATTCTATCAAGCAAACCGATACTATTGCTGTACAGATAAAGATGTTTAGGATAACACTGATGTAGATGCCCGCACAGCACATACATCCACTGTTACTGACCACATCACAACAGACACTGTTCATAGACTATTACCAGAAGTTGTAGCTGACCCAGGGGAAGTTAGGTTAGCAAATACAAACTCAGACACTAACCAAGCTATGAAGAACTGTGTAAGTGACTTTTCACAACATCTGCATAACAGCCTTCACTGTCACAACCTGTCACACCCAACAATGACACATGTCAGAAACTACTTTGAACATACCACACAGTAAAAACCTGAGAGGCTGTCTGGCCTAAGAGACCTTTCCTTGAAGCAGCACTGTGATATACAGGAGGGACAAATTGGTGATTATCCAATAGACATTAACACAAGTGTATGCAGATAAAATGAAGATCAAAAAGAACTGTATGGGGTATAAGGATAAAGACATCTGCAGTGAATATTGTGAATACAGTGAATATATAACATACAGTACATTTAGCAAAGCACTGCAAGCTCGAAAAGTAAACTCGAAAGTAAACCTCTAAGACAAAAGGATGCTTCTGGAAGCACAGACCTTAGTGAAACAAGAAGCAGTCACTGCAAAGGGACGACCACTGACCTAGTCATCAATCATTTGATAACATATCGGGGGTCAATCCTGAGCCTGTGAGACACAAATCACACAACACACTATACACTACACTGTAGTAAAAACATCCAAGGTTAAGAGTCAGAGTTCCATTTACACCCCACCTAGGTCTAAGAATTAGGCCATCATACAAAGTATTTTGACTGACTTGCAATAAACACTTGCTTGACATTGGAGCTCAAGTCATCATAATGTTACACCATATCTACTTATCTGTAATACAGTAGAGAGATTTAACCACACTCTCCTTCAAATACTCCGGGTGCTGGCTGACAAGGCAAGGTGGAAAGATTATCTCCCACAGATCATGTATGAATATATCTGCACACACAAGTCCACTGGATATTCTGGATATACACTGAATATACACATGGGTTCTCTTACCACTGCTATGCTGATGCTACTCAACTTATCTTCTCCTTCCCACCCTCAGATATCATAGGTTCTCTTTGAATCTCAGCATGTCTTGCAGACATATCATTGTGGATGAAACTCATCAGTTGAAGATCAATACCAGCAAAACTGAACTGCTGATCATCCCAGGTGATTCATCCCCAGGTCAGGACCTTGCAATATCCCTGCACAATGACCTGATCGCCCCTTCAGTCATAGCTCGCAAACTTGGGGTAACCATGGACAAACAACTGTCCTTTTACTCACATGTTGCTAATGTGACATGTTTATGTTGGTTTCTTCTCTACAACATTAGAGATTTTTGCCATTTTGCCATTTTTGACCACGCAGGCTTTCAAGACATTTGAAGATCATTTCAAGACTGGACTACTGCAACTCACTGCTGGCAGCTCTATCTATGAATGCAATTCTTCCTCTGCAAATAATCCAAAATGCAGCTGCATGACTTGTTTTCAACCTACCTAAGTTCTCTCACACCACTCTGCTGCGGCGTTCCCCCCACTGGCCTCTGGTAGCTTCACGCATCAGATATAAAACACTGATGCTTGTCTACAAAGCCAACAATGGACCAGCCCCCTCTTACCTCAAAGCATTTATCACTCCTCACACTACACCTCACACCCTCAGAGCTACCAGAACTGCTCAGCTTGTCCCATCATCTCTCAGGGTAAGAGGTAGGTATACAAGACTCTTTTCTGTTCTGTCACCGAGGTGGTGGAATGAACTTCCCCTAGGGGTCCGAACAGCTGCATCACTGGCTATCTTTAAACAATGGTTAAAGACCTACCTCTACAGGAAATACTTCAATTAGCACTTTCTACCCTGTTTGTTGTATGTGTGTATATAAAATAAACAAATAAATAAAAAATAATAAAATAAATAAACTTTGAACAGAGTTTTAGGCTCATGGTATATAACCTATTGAACTAGAGTTAATGTATTCAATGATAGAGGCTTGAAAGCACTTTTGTACGTCGCTCTGGATAAACGTGACTGCCAAATGCTGTAACTAAATATTCTACCTGTCATCCACACCTCCCTGTTGACCTGATATTTGGATTGAGTGAAGAGTAAGAGAGAGTCACCCACAATGGATTTGCTGACCAGTGGGCTAGAAGAATGGCTAAGGCATACAAGACAGCAAATGAGAACAGCAGACAAGCTAGTATACAGGGTAAAGCCAAATATGGCCTGGAATTAAAAGGCATGATCCTAAAACCTAGAGACAGAATCCTGTCAGAAATCTCAGTGAGCATGTAGATCCAGAAAAACTCTGATTATACTGGAAGAAGACCATTTATGTGGTTAAAGAACAAGTAGCAGACAATCCTGTGTAAAAGTGAGTCCTGAAAGTAAGAGTTTGAGAGGAACAAAAGCCCTGCATTGAAACCTGCTTTTGCTGCTAAAAGACTTACTTGTGGAAACACTGCCACATCCAACAAGACCAACAACACAGACACAAAACAAAAAGGGCAACAGAGGAACAAAAGGCAACAAATTTACTTTACCACAGTGAAATAATCAATTTAGCTGTGGACAGGGGAACAAAAGAAAGAGGATATGTACTGTGTTGGTTCAGGCGAATGCTCTTGTTAAAAAAGCTCCACCAGCATCTGAAAGAGAAGAAATTGAAATGCAAGTACCACTTAGTCTGATGGAGAGCCAACCACCAAAGGATTTATTCCCTGATCCATTGTTACAACCAAGGGGTTATGGGGTTAGTAAAGATAATCCCTTGATAGTGAAGATACCAATCTGATGAGGTGAGGAGTAGAAAAAATTATCTGCATATTGGATCCCATAAATACATGTTTCTTTAAGCAGATATTACCAGTAGCTAAGAAACCCCTTCTAAAAATAATAAATTAAGAGCAATGCTATGGTCACACTTTTCATTCCATTGAATTCCATTGACATGCATGCTAATTTGTCATACTGGAAACACAAGCTTGGGCAAAAAGTTTTGTGTTTGGCTGTTCCAAATTTCAAATTTATTGAACTTTGACCTGTGAATTTGCATCACATGAATACGTTTGAATAGGTTTGATATTGGCCTATAGTTGGACAGCTGACTTGGGTCGATTTTATTTTTTTTAATCAGACAACCACTACCTTAAATGATTTTGGCACATAGCCAGTGCTCAGGGAAGAATTTATTTTTAGAAGGGGTTTGGTAGCTACTGGTATTATCTGTTTAAAGAAAGAAGTGGGTAAGGTATCCATTATGCAGATTGATAATTTTGAAGAAGAAATCAGTGAACTTAAGTCAGTCTCTCAAAGGGGAGTAAAACAGTCTAAGTGCTGATCAAAAATAAATATGTAGAAAATTTAATTATCTATTAAATTAAACATTATCTAAAAAAACATTATCTATTAAATTGTTTACTATTAAATTAATGGTATGAATTTTTCTAGGTTTTTCTCTTTAATTACTTTCATTTTAAGTGGCGCTACAATATCTAGGGTGTAGCAAGACACTGACTTAAATAGTCGCCTAATCAAGTTCTGTGGGGTCAGATGGTGATTCAATCATGGCTGTCCAAGTAGGAGCATAAACAAGCTCCAGTTAGCCTGAGTCCTAACTTGAACCAGAAGATAGGAACATATCACTCCTATCTTATCCACACTGCATTTATAAAATACTGTTACTGACCTATAAAGCACTTAATGGCCTGGTGTGCAGTCTGCTGGTGATAAATCTTGTAAGAAAATAAAAAACTATGAGGCGAAGATCTTCATGAAGAACAAGTTTAATCCAGCATAGCAGTGACAAAATACATAAAGTACCTTAGGTTCAATGGAGTCAAGAAGAATGCAGGACAAGTCCTGCTCAAGCATTTTATACTGTACTGTTTTTCTTTGTAGTTCAAATGAGATTTTGCTTTGTGTATTGTGTGTAAGAACAATGTGTTTCCCAAATGGCTGGGTCGCACATTGTAGTCTAGCCAGTATGTCTTTAAATGTTAATCAAGGTCACGTCTACCCTTTGTTTAGTAACACTGATGTCCTGCTGCCACCCCATCCTAACAATTGATCAAATTTTATTCATTTAGAGTTAGATACTTAGTTAGATAGAGTCATTTAGAGTGATACTTAAGCCTTTTTGGTAATGGGCTCTTTCTGACGTGTATCTTGGACTGGAATGTGGATGGAAAAATCTTTAATTTCTTACAATCTGCATGGACATCTCGTGACTTATGGGATTGCTGTGTATGGGGTTGCCTGAAAACTGTCACACCATATTTGAACTAGTATTGCATCAATCAGCTTTGTTCTCGGGTCTTCATCAGTGATCATTTGAAGACTTTAGTGGAAGGAATTAGTGTTGAGTCTGGGTTGAACTCGGAAATTGTGCTGACCTGTGAATTCCTCAGGAGCTCTTGGTTGTTTAATTCCACAGAACTACAAACTGTTGTAGAAAGGACATTTACTTTTGCATTATTTACTGTCCAGTGTCACTCAAATGAGGATGGATTCCCTTCTGAGCCTGGTTCCTCTCAAGGTCAACTTTAAACTTTAAAATTTTTATTCTGTTTCTATACTTATCTAAAGCTGCTTTGAGACAATGTGAATTGTTAAAAGCGCTATACAAATAAAGTGAATTGAATTGAATTGAATCGAATCGAATTGAATTGAAGAACAGACTATCGTAATAGAAAGGCAAGACAAATGTTGACATGTGAAACACCTCATCATCTCTCATGGTAACCACAGACCATACTCAAGAGTTTATCAGCCTACACATAACCTCGCTTACCTGTAAGGTCCTTGCCATATTACATGTCACATCCCTTCCAACATACATTTCAAAATCCATACACATTTTGCCCCTTTCACACCCACAGTAATTGTAAACAAAGAATCCACTTTTGCATATTCTAATCTATTCTATTCTACTCTATTCTATTCTGTCAGGGAGAATGTGACACTCACAAAATGTTTTTTTCCATATTAAATCATGAGTAACATGTGATATCTGTAATTTATTCAATATTATATACTACTTTTTTATTTTATTTACTACTTTTATTTATTACTTTTGCTATTATTGGTTATATTGAAAATGGGATTTTGTGTTGTGAGAGTCTGGGACTCATTAGGGGGACTTATTTTGAAGTGGGCTATTAGTAGTTATATCATATACTTTATGTCAAAAACTTGATTTATGGCCCCTTGCCCTGTCTGATTTATGGCCCCATGCTC
>JAOTRN010018553.1:0-10555 GCA_028566695.1 Bagroides melapterus | reverse complement strand
GGAAGGTCAAAGAGGAGATATATGGATGTTGTAAAAGAGGACACGAAGTTCATTGGTGTGAGAGTAGAGGATGCCGAAAGCAGAAGGATGCCAAAAGCAGAAGTAGAAAAAGAAGAAGGAGAAGAAGAAGAAGAAGAAGAAGAAGAAGAAGAAGAAGAATTTAAATTGCTTTTCAATTTATGTCCTTTATCATGTTATTTTCACAAATATTTTGGTCTTCAAAATATTGCTGCTAGATAACACCCAGGGTTTTTAATACCTGTACACTCAAAATATGTGACCTCACCACATAGTGGGCATAATACTCTCATCAATGACGATCTGTCCTCTGATGTATTCCTTAGATATGACAATAACACTCACATCACTGGGGAAAAAATATTATATCATCTGAAAAAGTTGCATGGTGATGAACAGCTAACAGTAGCATAGATTTCCTGGAGTGGCACAGTGGGTTCTTCTTAATGGTCACTTCTACACTGTCTCTCTACCAGTACATATAGGGTGCATTTCATTTTTTAAATAATTTTTAAATGCCAAGTCTACACTGGCACCACTCCCTCTCTTCTTGCTGAAGTGAAAAACAAAAAAGAAAGCAATGAGAGATACAGCAGCACTGGCTAATGTTCCAACAATGTTGATCTGTTTGAAACCAGTAGGTGTTAGTGAAGAACCGAGTGCTGTGGCTAACATTACTCAAATCAATACCCTGGATGCTACCAAGACTGTTACTCGCTCCAACACCAATGATAACATCGCTGCTTGCAGCAAAGGTGAGTTAGCTCACACAAGCTAGCTAGTCAAGACTAGATACTGACTCTTCTCGTGTGCTTCTGCAGAACATATCTTTTTATCCTGCTTGCAGCAAACTCCTGCTTTTCTTAACCCTCAGCTTTCTGTTAGAAACTGTTTGTTCATATTTATTGAAAATTAGCTACTTAAGAGACCATCTAGATTCTAGAACCATACATTTTTTTATGTCTTCAGCATTGCTGTAGTGACTAAAATACAAAACACATCATGAACTAAAGAAATTGAATCAAAATCAGTCATTGTCAGAGTTGTGCTACTTTTAAAGAACTTTTTCTTTCTTTGTTCTTTTCTTTAACCAGTGGTAACATTTTATTTTTTTTTTTATCACCAGAGAAATGGCTTTGGATTATGGATGTTTCCTGTTTATTTGATTTGTTGTTGTTTTTTTCTTAGAGCATATTGGACCTGATGTTGACTCTAGTTCTGTAGTGATTGTTGAAGAAACTAAAAAATCCAAAGGTGGTTCTAAAATGAGTTTACTAACTCGCAATTTAAAGACAAAAATGCGAAAAACACCTTCCTCAAAATCTGACTCAGGTAAGGTTGATTAAAATGACTTTTTACTGACTTTTTAATGACTTTTGTACAATTTGCCTCCTGTATAAGAAAAAATTTATGAAATCTGGACCTGAAATGTCTGCCAGAAAATATTCAGCAGAATTTGCAACATGAAGAGTGGCTCTTCAGAAAAGAAAAAAAAACAGTGTGTAGATAAGGGGACAAAATGAGGAGCTTTTGAAGGCAGGTTGTCAACCATAGTCACAAGCTGTTGCATGGATTAGCTGTTGCTATCAGTATTGTTATTGCAAAATGCTACATTATACAATCATCATGTGATCCTGGTAGGAGGTTTTGGCACATGTGATCAGGCAATTTCTACATTGCCCTGGTTAGAAGAGTTGCGCAGAGTTAATACATTATAAAGTTAGAGGTTAAAAAAGATTTGGCTACCAAAAACAGCTTTTCTCCTTCATGCAATACTAATTTTATAATTTTTTTTTTGCCTATAATGCAAAAGACACAAAGTACTGAACCTACTGAATCAATGTCAGTCATTTTCAGGGTTTTGCTGCTTTTTATAACTTATGGTTCAGAACTTCAATTATTTTAGTAGTTTTTTTGTTTTTATTATCAGGAAAATGGGCGCATGTATACACTGTTTTGGGTAATGGATGTTTATTGTTTATTTACAATTTATTCCTCTTTTTAACATAGACAATAAGGGAAGTGGTGGTGATTCTAGTTCCATAGTGATGGTTAAAGAAACAAAAAAATCCCCAAGACATTTTTCAAGACATATCCTGCATCACATGTTAAAGAAGGCAGGCAAAATACATTCCTCAAAACCCAGTTCAGGTAGGTTTGTATAAACGAACGACGTCTGATCTCTACAGCTTGTGGTTAAATTTGAAAATATTTTCTTACATTGTATCTCACATTAAGTCTCACATTAAGAGCTATTGGAGTTCAGTCAGAATTAGGAAGCCCTGATTGTAGTCACAAGCTGTTACACAAAAGATATAAAAAAAAAAAGGTTTATAGGCTGAGAGGTAAAAAGGCACAGAAAACCAATGACAAGGGTATCTATGGTTAAGACTCTGGGTTACTGATAGGAAGGTCAGTGTTTCCTGACTCCATCTATTAAGCTGCTAATGTTGGGCCCTTAACCCTCTCTACTCCAGCAGTGAGTTCCAACTTCCTAAACTGGGTTGTAAGAAGGAAAAGATCTCACTGTGCTGTATTGTATGTGGAAAAAAGGCTTCCTTAAAGGAATAAAATGTCAAACTTTCCAAATACCAAGACATTCTGATAAACACTGTAACACTAGAATATAGCTCAGTAACCAAGCAGATACATGTGTGTAGGTACTCATTAATTAAGTACTGCTAAGATAAGCACTACTGTTTAATGTAATTACTTGTTATATAATCAAGCAGCAATTACTGAGACTTACATTTCCCCTGCTATTACCACTACTACTTGCTACTGGAGATTTTACTTTATATTTCTATATAAATTTACCTCATTTTCAGAGATAATTTTATTTCTCTGTATGTTGCTACTGAATGCTTGAATTTCTCTGGGATCATTTAAGTATCTAATTTACTCTAATCCAATCTAATATAATCTAATCTACCAGTTAACTATGGCTCTGTCTGAAGGTTGGTCTAACCATCCTCTTGGAACTCTATTGTCAGATCTACCTATATTCCAATGTCTCTCTGCCTGTGAAATGTGAATATGAATTAGAATTTTTCACACAAATACATCTCCTGAGAGATTTTAATCTTTAGTCTGATTTTGTTAGTTTAGTTCTAATTTTATTTTATTTTATTTTCATGTTTTTGGTCATGGATGTTTACTGTTTATGTATAATTTGTCTATTTCTTTCTTAGAGCATGATGGGACTACAGCTGATTCTATTTCAGTGGTGATTGTTGATCAACCTTCAAAGTCCTTAAGTAGTTCTGCAAAACAATTCCTAAATCTCACATTAAAGACAAAAAAGTCAGGCAAAAAACATTCCTCAAAGTCTAAAACAGGTAAAATGTTATGATTTTATATAAGGAACTCTTTATATATATGGCATATATTCTTTTTTGTTTAATTAAGATGGATATCATATTTCAGACCTCTTAGATTTCACTGAGAATCTGGAACTGGGATATTTGGCAGAAGCTAACCAGCAACTTTTAGACAGGGAAAAGTGCCTCTTCATGACATCACAGTCATCATCTAAGGAGGTCATTTGCACAGAAGATGATAAAAATGGCTTGAAGAAGGACTATGAGACTCTTGTGGATCATCTGAAGAAAGCTGTCCATGATTCCTTTAACATGGACAATCAGGAAATGCTGAGAAGCGCCATAATGGCTATAGTTGAGCAGGAGGAACAAGACAAGCTCTGGGAAGACGCAGAAGAAGAGGCCCCGTCTTGGCGACCTATGAGATGCCAAGACACAATAGTTAAGGAAGTAGTGGAGAAAAGACTGCAGAAAATAAATGAAGACGACAGTGACATAGACATGCTGAAAAGAGAGGTGGTACGAATAAGCAGTGTCATTCAGAACGACCTGTTTCAGGTTATCAAACATGTGCAGAGATGTTACTCAGAATGTTACTCAGATTTCAACGCAAGTAACATGTATGCTCAGCTCTATCATCAGGCTTTCTCAACAACACTCAGGAAACTTCTACAATGCAGTGTGACCATAGAGGATTACAGGTTCATACTGCAACAGATAAACAGTTATTCAAAGTAAGAAAAACAAGAATATCACCAACACTGTCATACACCTTATTAAGAAACATGGTTACATGTAATTAGAAACAGGATTTACTGATACACATGGGCTCAATAACCCAGTTTTATGATTGTTTTTCAGGGACATTTTGAATCATGACGAACTGAACCCACACATCAACATTGAATCATTAGGAGATTTGTTACCTGAGGAAGATTATAAGGCACTGGAGGATCAGTATTTGTCAGACAAAGAGGTAATGCAAAATAATATAAGATTATTACATATTATTTCTTTATTTTGTACACTCACTGGGGACTTTATAGGAACACTTGCAGCCTTAACCATTTGAGCAGTTATTTGATTGTGACAGCAGCTCTGTACATAAAACCATACACATACAGGCCAGGAGCTTCAGTTAATGTTAAGATCTTCAGTTAATAATTAGAATGGTACATATGTGATCTTAGTGACCTTAATCTTGGCATGGTTAAGCTATAAGCAGACGTAAGTTTTCCTTCCTTTTATCTATCTTTTCTTATTTACAGAATGAAACCAAGACCTGGTTGTCCAACGCTCTTGAGATAAAGGAGGCAGACTGGCGGGCTAATAAAAAACCTGAACTTATTGATGAATATTATTTTTGCCATCTTGCTTTAGATACTGTAGGGGTATGGCCATCAGAATGGTTCTCTTATTTTACAATTTAAGATTATGTAAGAATGTTACAGTATATCATTAACATATCTCCTCTGGTCTTATTTAAACCATTTATTTACAGGTTGTTGAAGGAGGCATGAAAGAGGTTGAAATCATTCTGGGAAATGATAAAGCACAGAGAATTTTGTTGCAAATGGGCAGCTTCCTAATGAGGTATTTTTCTTTTCACGTTAATTTATTCCAAACTAAAAGGGAAGGAATAATATACCCAATAAACTATTTATCTGGACAATGACACGAGATTCATATTTTTTTCAAAATTGAATGGTTAATTTGAATTTACAAAACGCTTGACTATTTGCAAGTTGCAGCAAACGTTCAATAAATATATTTATTTGCTTTTCAGTTATAAAAACTCCATGGAGGAATTTCTTAAAAACCAGGAGATGGACATATCTGAAATCGTGAAATCCCAGCTATATAATATTAATAAGATATGGTGAGAAAATCATAGATTTTTGTTTCCATGATCACTCTACATTTTACTTTTCCAAAAATATTACTTGTATTGAAAATAGTAAATGTTGTATAGCCTACAATTGGTGGAAATACAAATATATAAACATACTCTACGCATGTTGGGTCATTTTGAAAAATAGTGAAATGAGGAATGAAATCTCAGATGGGAAGTTAATGACTGTATTCACAGGGACTATATAGAAAAACAAGAGGATCTTTCAGAAGAAGCAAAAGTAGCCTGGCTGTCAACTGTATCAGAGCTGAGAGACTCCTGTCACAGTTACCTCCTCATCCCCATACACAAGGAGCTCATGGTATCTACAAACAAAACACCTAGACTAGACCATAACACATTCTCAAAGCTGAGTCTCCATCCAAGTTCACACATGTACTGTATGTCCATCATTGTACTGTTGTTTTAGTTATCCATGTATCACAAAACAGATGTAATCTATTATATACAGGGACAGTTCACCAATATTGTGTCATTGTCTGGAAATTAAAATAGACTCATCAATACCTACCATTAAATGGAACATTTAGCTGATAGCTCATCAATGCAATATCCATTAAATGATTGTAAGAACTGTTCCTGATTGAAAATAGGGAAATACGGAATTGAGCTATAAGCAAGTGTAGGCATTCGCCGTGTTCAGTTCAGTGTTTCTGCATTTGGTGTGGAAATTGTTGCAGAAACATGAAAATGTAAATTGCAAAGTCAATTTGTTTGTTGTTACTATACTATTTACTATTACTTATTATATAGTTACTATTACTGTTGTCATATGGGTTTGAGATAGATCAGATTTTCAGATTTATTTGCCTGATATTTGCACTTAGCTGATTTAAACTCGGCACCTTTTATTATGATTGCACACTGTATAGGTGAGCAAAAGCACAGGAACTAATAATCCTAATTTTGGGTCAGTGTCTTGCTGCATGATGAAGTTCCTCCCAATAGGATTGAATCCAGTTCTCTGTAAATTGGCTTTCAAAATGTTTCTGGTGCTACCATCAGGAGTTATCATCAATAAAGCTTAGTGAGCTTTGTCCAGGAGCAGCCATGCAAGCCCAGGCCGTGGCACTACCACTACCATGCTTAACCAACAAGTTCCTTTCTTTCTCCACACTTTGACCTTTGCTAATTTTAGTTCAACTTTTGTGGTCGTCTCTGTGTTTGTAAATTCTAATCTGGCCTTCTGATTCTTGCTGTTGATGAGTGTTTTCATCCTGTTGTATGGCTTCTTCAAATGGTGGATTGTGAAAACTTCACGCCTGAACTATTGAGGTTGTTGGTGATATCACAGGTAGTTAGCAAATGTAATTATTCTTTTATCTTCTTGTAATTAATATCAAAATGTTGAGGTGAGAAAAGTCCTTGGTATCCATTATGACTCTATAGTTTACTTCACAAAACATTACAGCTCATGATCAAAACATAACATCATGTGAATTGTAAAAGCCATTTAGGGTCATTTTTAAAAATACTAAAATGACAAAAATCACAGATGGACAATGTCAAAACATTGCATTCACAAGCACTATATGGAGAAAAAAGAGGATTTTCCAGATGAAGTGAAAGTAGCTTCGGTGTTAACTGTATCAGAGCTGAGACACTTCTGTCAGAGTTACTGTTTTTTGGGGGATTTTCTTCACAGCTCTCGCAATATTTCTGTCTTCAACTGCTGTTGTGTTTCTTGGTTGACTGAGTTGTCACCTGTTTAGCAACTGTTCTTATTTAATCACATGAAAAATGAGCGGGTTCAAATAAAAGGTGTTGGATAAGGTATCTGGATGTAAGGACTAGATGTTTGTTTTAAGGTGTATAATCTGATCTCAAACCCAAACATGTGTGCTGCAAAAACAAAAGAATTGGCCTTGCTTTTTTCAGAGGGGATTGTATGTAAGTCTACATGTGCACATATAAAATTATAAAAGAGCTTAAAATCGGGAACTGGTCCAACCTGCCTTGGTCGAGAGGTCCAGAGGAGGCTTCATTAACCCCTTTAACCACGATGCTGGCATTCCATTATGCCACCGGAATAGAAATTGACTTAGAAATTTTCAATCAGTATAAACAAATTAATGATTTTATAGGCACAAATCTGATAAAAAAAAAATTAGGCAGGACACTGTTGGCTTTCAGCATGAGATGTTTTTACCTCTTAGGATAACCTCACACAGAATTTTAGTGATTGCAGATAATGCTTTCAAATTTTAATGATTATGAACAAGCACTTGCAGGAACGAGTTTAATTTTTACTTTGAACATATAAACATTTGTGTGAAAACCATTCTTTGGGTTTTATGGTGTTTTTTGTAACTTTTCTATGAATATATTGCTAGGAATGTAAAATCTGTAACATCTGTGTTTTGTTGAAAGGCACATATTTGTTCAAGTTTTAACGCCTGTGCTTAAATGCAACATATTACATGAGGAATACTCATACACATTGCGTGTTTTATTCATTTGACATATCTCACATGCTGACACAATTCTAAGAAAATGGTTGAAGTTTATATTAGATGTAATACTGGATTGAGATTGACCGTTTTCCATAGTACATATATATATATATATATATATATATACGTATATATATATATATATATAGAGAGAGAGAGAGAGAGATACTGCCTTATAATAGATACTTAATCTTTCCTTCCTCACTCTCTTTTCTGTGGTTTTTACACAGGCAACTTACCGTAAATTGTGGACTCCAGCTTGGTTTTCAGAGCATGAAGCAATTATTGACAAACTAGAAGATATTCTGAATGAGGAAATTCATTCTTTAAAGGGCCTACACTGTGAATGTCGAAAGGTACGAATCACCTGCACAAGATGATCCAGCAGGGTGTATAGTATATACATGAGAAAGACTGTATCTCTCTGTTTGTGTGTGTGTGTGCAGGAGCTGTTGAGTCAACTGCATTTTGAGGTGATGATCGAATATGTCAGGAGAATGTTAAAGAGGAAACTAAAACTAAAAAACAAGGAGAAACAGGAGGCAGCCGCACGCTTTCTGTGTCAGGACAGTGAGAGAATCAACACACTGTTTGAACAACATGTTAGTAAGCCTCACTTACAGACAAATCATTGTATTTGCAGCATGTCAGAAGATGTTATAATACTTTTAATTTTTTTTATGGTTAATATTCTTCCATTTTTTTTAAATATTTTAATTGATTCATGGTGGTAATTGTAGGGGTTCATAATACAAATCTTCAGTACAAATTCCTATTATTTAGTTTGGATCTGTGGAACTGCTTTCTTACTAAACTCTTACCTTCATCAATACACAAGGAATACCTTTCAAATAAAAAAAAAATAAATATCAAAAAACATATAGAAAACTTCCCTAACTTTGCTATATTGCTTGATTAAATAACAAAGGAAAATCCCTCGGTAACTGATTCCAAGTGCTGTATTAGTTGAACCCATAGACAACTTTGCTGCATATTTCATAATACGAGAAATGCTTTGCTTTTGTTTCCACCACAAAAAGCACCATGTCAGCTTGTACTTATAAGTTTACAAATTCACAATTTTTCTATAATACCTCCCAAAGTGGTTTAATCTTCATAAAAAGAACAATTTCCTGATGATTACAAATTTTACTAAATAAATTGATGTGTCCTGTTTTTTAATCATCTATAGTTACGTTTAACTTTGTGGAACATCTGTAAACAAGCATCAAGTTCTCTTTCCCAAAGGTTCTCCAATTATAGAAAATTTACTGACTGTTACAACACACACTCGAGACTCCTTTCCCTCGAGACTACTTTCAGCTTGTCAGTGATGTTAAATAGCATCAGATTTTAAATTAGCTCCAGATTACATTGTGTGCTTTAGAATAAATTTATATTACACTGAATCTACAAAAATCCTACTTAATGACTGGGTACCATAGAAACTGCAACTTATTAAACCAGTAAATTTTAGAAAGGTTTCAGTTGTTATAGAAACTAATCCACATCCAATCAGATTTAAGAATTCAAAGGCTACATATATAATTTCATTGCTCTAATTTTGAACTGTACCAAATCCACCAAATCCACTTATGTTGCCGTCATGTGTATATGTTTTAAAATTTTGTTGCTCCTGGTAATAATAATGTACAAATTATACCTATATATTAGGTTAAATCATATCCCAATTATAGCTATAGTCTTCAAACTACTGTATACGTTTGAGAATTTTGTTTGTGCTTGGGAAGTATACACTTTATTCCTACAGGGATCTGAGAAGCAATGGCTATCTGAAATTTTGCCCAGAATTTCAGAAGTGATAAAGGAACAAGATCCGGAAAGTCTTGTACTAGATATCTGTGTGCTGTTAAAACACCATCCTGACCTCAGGTGGGTGTGGGCAGGTAACACTGAGTATAAGTGCAATGTTATTTATTTACTTTATTACACATGCCAAAATGAACTTTTGTTTCTTTAGACATAAGGAGCCAGTGAGTAATTTACACAGAAATCAGAATAATGTATTAGTTAACACTATTGTTATGTATGAGTGTCTTTAACATTCACATTTCTTCATGGATCTCAACACGTTTGACACACATTTAGTCACGTCGCATTTCTGCACGGATCTCAACATATCTATTAGATAACTCATCCTGGTTGGCTGCTGAAAATAATTCCCAGCTAAACAGCTGCTATACTTCTCTTGAACTATGGAGCAGTCCTGCTCAAACCAACTCTCTTTATTGCATAAGATCACTAAACTGACTCAGTTATTCACATTTCTTTTCTGCTTGTGATTTCAACACTGGACCGCCTCTGTGCCTGACCCCTGTATCTGATTCAAAATACAGCTGAATCATCACTTGTTTTCAATCTCCCCAAGTTCTCCCTCACCACCCTATAGCTGCCTGGATCATATTTAATACTCTGATGCTTGCCACCAAAGCCAAATATGGGTCAGTGCTGCCTCAGCTCCATCATCTCACCACTGCTCAAGTTACAAGGAAGGCATGCATCAAGACTCTTCTCTGTCCTGACAACCATGAGGATGGGACGAACTTCCCCATGTCATCTAAAAAAACAAAGGCTATTTGACAAGCACTTAAAATTTGTTGTTTGTTCATCTATTTTTTACCATTGTGTTTCCTTCTATTTTCATTCTGTACCCGAGTGATTTATCTAGATGATGTTCTTTGTCTTTGACCTACTGACCTAGCTTCAAGATGTTATTTTTTAATGTACTACATGATTATACAGTACTGTGCAAAAGGTTTTGCATGAAAATAGAAAGGAGCGAGTGTGACGAAGTTACCAAAAGAACTCCTATTCTCCAGCATGCTCAGTAA
>JAOTRN010018551.1:0-10566 GCA_028566695.1 Bagroides melapterus | reverse complement strand
CCTATGTACGAATGCTGTTCATAGACTTCAGTTCAGCATTCAACACAATCATCCCTCAACACCTGATAGAGAAGTTGTGTGCTCTGTGTTTTGAAGATATGACTGCTCAAAATGACTGTCTTTCGAGTCGTAGTGGTGCTTATTGTTGCCACTTTTGACGAGTGCTACGGACTCAGAGCGTATAAGGCACATTGGGTTGGAACTTGTTGCGGGGAGAATGAACGTGTACTTTTCTGTTCATTTGTCTTTGAAAGTGCGATTTTCGCTATCAACTTTTCTTTTCTTTGAGCAAGCCATACTCACATTCACAGAGTGACAGTGGCTGCATTGGTTCTTAGGGCTGTCTGAAATTACTTTTAATATTGCTTAATAAATAATATTGCTGTTCGGTCCGGACATGCACCGCAGTCTGCCATTTGAAGACCGTGACTCTAGATTTGGTGTCTTCACTGAAGGATTGCATCAGGTTTTGATTCATGAAACCCCTAGTCAAAAGGGCCTAAATCTTTTCTTGAATTATTGGTGCTGACACTATGTAAATGGTATGGGGTAATTTCCAATAGCATTCTGGGTTTTCTGTGGCTGCCATGGTTGTCACTGGGAAGAATAAGCCTTTATTTTTCTCACATACATTAGAATGAAATTCTTACTTTGCAAATCCCAACTTTGCTCAGGGCCCAGCAGTGGCAAAATGGCAGTGCTGGGGCTTGAATTCGGTCCTTCCAATCAACATCCTTGGCCTCCCAGCTCATACCTTGGGGAGATGTCCTCATCTTTCATTGCACATGTACTGCATGGAAGAGATAGAGATGTTACTACACCAGAATAATTTTTTACCCGTTGCATACGGAGGTTAAATGTTTGTATTTTGTGCAAAATGAGAAATACAGCAAGTGAGATCAGTAAAAACTTTGTCCTTTGTGTTTATTCTTGTGTAATGTGCTGCACATAAAAATGGCAAAAAACCAACTCTAACACATGATTTAGCTTTATTTCTGATCCTTTCTTTTAACAAAAAAGAATACTCAAAATGTTTGCTCTTTTTTATTCTTAACGGAAAACCATCAAAAATAAAACTATACCATGAGAAACCCGCATTTAATAAACAGAACTGAATGGCATGATAAAGGAAAAATAAATTATAGAAATGTTATACGTAAAAATGTCTTGGACACTCGGGTAAAGTGAGAGGCTGAGCTGTCAACTGATCACCACCTGGTGGCGAGTTAGATCTGTTTGCAGAGGAGGATGCCGGACAGACTTGGCAGGCCCAAACGTATTGTGGGGGTCCATTGGGGACGTGTGGCTGAACTCTCTGTCAGGGGGGTCTTCAACTCCCACCGTTAAACGTTTATTAACAAACAATCTCTTCTGCATTTCTCTCTGCCACAGTCCTTACACACTTGTTATTGGAATATGAAATATAAAGACCGGAGCAGGTTTAGAGATCCCTGATCAAACTCCAGCTTTTTGCACTCTCAAAGCTTAGGAAAGGGTGGACATGCAAACATTCCATTCATGTTCTTTGTTCACCCTGCAAACATTTTACACTTCTGTCTGGTTTTGAAAAATCAGCTGTGATTGTGTTTACCATGTATGGAGGAGTGGAGAGATTCTCTGTGTTTTATTGTGAGGTTTTAAAATATCAAAACCAAACTCTAACACATATTATGTTTTATAAACTGAATGGGTATAGCACAAAAAGTCACTAAGCTATTATGATCAATCGTTTACTTTATTAAATTAAGACAACAATAACAATCAACGATTACATTCCTGTTGAACCTGTTTTGTTGATTTTTCTTTTCTTTAAGATAGAGAGCAACATATTTCAGCATATTGCTTCTTTTGTCATACATCTAGAGAATAATGTGCCAATAATGAGTTAAAAAGTGGTTTTCGTTTTTGTGTGTAAATGTATTATTGCAAGGAAACAGCCATATTGTCTAAAACCTGAATGATTTCACATGGACTGGTCTTAAGGTAAAGATGATTGGCGTGCCACTGGTTGACTACTCCTGAACAGGAGGGCTGTTGCAAAGACTGAAATGCGACCTAGAAGTGAGTTACAGTTGCACTGGTGGGACTTAAAACCCCCAATTCGGCACTGGTCAAACTGGTCTAACCACATTATTACAATACTTACAATACTGATTACTTTTAAGAGGCAGAGGAATGAACACTATTATTATATATCAAATAGGCAGAGACTTCTGCTTAGTCTTACTCCTGTAACATCAGCTACATAGGAAATAATAAATTAGTCAATTCTTAAATGGCCATAATTTAAATGTGGTTACATGTGGTTACGAAATTGTTTTATTTGTATTGTAAACAAATCAAGCAGTTTGACCTTTTTATTTACATTTACAACATTTGGCAGACCCCCTTATCCAGACCGACATACAAAAGTGCTTTTAACTCTTATGTCTTTGAATACATTAGCTCAGGTTCTGTAGGTTACAAGACCAAGAGCCTAAAACACTGTTCAATAATATTTTTTTGTTTTGTTTTTTTTGGGGACACATACAACGAACAGGGGAGAAAGTGCTAGTTCAAGTGTTTTTTGAAGAGGTAGGTCTTCAACTGACGTTTGAAGACAGCCAGTGAGTCAGCTGTTCGGACCTCTAGAGGAAGTTCATTCTACCACCTGGGTGTCAGAACAAAAAAGAGTCGTTTTGTATGCGTACCTCTTACCCTGAGAGCTGGTGGTCCAGTAGTCCAGTCTTGAAATGACAAGAGATTGAACAAGAACCTGAGCAGTCTGTGTGGGCAAATATGGCCGAATCCTTCAGGCATAAGCACTTGCTTCAGACTTGCAGAAAAAATATCCTCATGAACCCCTGTGATCACAAACAACACATTTGCTCTAACGATTAAATGATATCTTTAACATGTCCTGTATTTGGCTCAACCTCCACCTTTAACTGTCTTATTTCTTGTCTAATATAAACGTTAATAACTCTTGTTTGGAGCCTCTTGTTACATAATAAGAATTTACCATTGCACATAAATTTTCACTATGGTTAAATATTGAAGTATATAATAAAAACTAAAATAAATAAATATATAATAAATATTAAATACTTTTACCTCCAAATTGCACACATTAGAGCATAGGGCTATGTGCTATGTGGGCTTTGTCAACTTTGTTTGTGGAAGACCCCACAAGTCTGTAAGTGCAAATAAGCGCATATATGAGTGGAATTCGATCTGTTTGCCTCTGTGGTGTCAGCCCACTATTTCCTTAGACTTGCTACCATCAGTGATAAGGAGTCCCTCCTATCACAGTGTGAACAGCACAACCTGGAGCCAGTTCACTGTCCAATCACTATAGTACTGGAATTCCCCCAGAAGTGCCTCTCAACAGGGCTAAGCCTTGATATTGATAATTCAGAGTCCTCAGAGAACACATCACAGGGTGAACCGGGGTCTTCTGTCTTCAGCCAATCTAACACTAATACTACTGTCAGAAACAAGGAAAATAGACCTGACCAAAATGCAGGGATAACATTTACATTTACATCATTTGGCAGACACCCTTATACCAGAGCAACGTACAAAAGTGCTTTTAAGTCTGTCTTTGAATATATTAACTCAGGTTCAGTAGGTTACAAGACTTAAGATACCAGGGCCCATATTCACAAAGCTTCCTAAGCCTAAATGTTGCTCCTAGTGACAAAATTCTAAGAAAATTCTTAGAGTTATGAAGTTTTCTTAGAATTTCCCCTTAGATTTAGGATTAATTCTTAGTGAATATAAGTGATTCATGAAACATCTTAAACCTAAAAACAGCTCCTAAGGTAAAAATTGTTGAGTAGAGAGGAGGACATTTAAGAGGCTTAAGAGTTTCTATGGCATCTGACAAAATGGCAGAAAGAAGAAATATTCTGCAAACAATGAATGACCGTGAGGTAATTAAATGCTAAAGAATTGATTACAATGGGATTATGTTTGTGGTTGAATTTATTGGAGATGCTCTCACATCGATCGTAGTAATCCCACCGATCGTAGTAATGCCATAATGCCAAAAATCAAAGTGATTACAAAGCTGAGGTATTTGGCAACTGGAAAGATGCAACAGTACAGTAGTGATGACTTTTCCCTGTCATAACCTTCAATCAGCAGAGTGATCGCACAAACTAATGAAGCGCTTTCACATATCTCATATAGTGACACGGTTTATTAATTTTCCACTGGACGTTCGCACTCTGCAGGCTCACAAAAGGGCATTCATGGATATAGCGGGTTTCCCCGGTGTTGTAATTGTAAGTAAATATAAATCTGTTGTATATTGTGCATATTGAATATTGTGTACATTTGTCTAAAGTGTACTGTTATTGTATATTGCGCAGTCTTGAGCCTAAGAATTTCACTATCAGTACACTTGTTTACATGATGTGTGACAATAAAGAGATTTGATTTGATTTGATTTGATTTGATTCTAATGTATGCTTTAGGTCATGGTCTAATAATTCAAGGCACAGGAGAACAAACACAAACACTGCACAAGCTCTATGAATAAAGACAAGAACAACAACAGAGACAGACAGAGACGGCATTCTGTGAACGGTTATATATGCAAATGCATATATGATGTCTAGATATATTTTAAATAATAAAAGAATAAAAGAAATAACGATCTGAGATAGCTTCAGAATAATGTGAATATATTTGATATTTATTTATTTTTTATATTCAATCTTAAGGGTAGAAATGAGATCAAGAGTGTGAAATGTTCCCAACAGAGTTTTAGGCTGATGGTATCCTATGTCTGTGACCTAGAGAACCAGTGTTAATGTATTCACTGTTAGCGACCTCAAAGCATGTCAATCTCCCTAAGGGGCTCTGGCAAATGCCATAAACATAAATGTATTTGTTTACAGTTGGTCTCTGCCCCCGTGACCTCCAGCTTACTCGTTAGGGATAGGTGTTAGAAATATATAGTAAGTTAATTTTAAACTTTATTTAAAAAATAGAATCTAAATTTATTATGTTCCTATACTTATGTTAAGACCTCCGTGAAGCTGGCACCCCATGTAAGTAAATTATCGTGAAAACTATATCATTCGTTTCTGCTGTATTAAAAGCATTCCCATAACATTAACTCGACGCATCGTCTCATTCTCTTCTCAGAGAACAGGGTTACATACATAACCTGGTTTAGTTGTCCTCAAAATGTACGAAACCCACAGCACATAACCCTATACTATAAAGTCAATTTGAAGGTAACACTGCATTTGGCGATGGTTCACGATAGCATTCTTCAGGTGGGAAAGGAAGTTTATGTGCCCTTACAGGCAATTTATTTTCCTTTGCTAGCAAATCCCCCCATAAGACATGAGTCATGAGCAGGCAATTCAGGTGTTGAGAACCCCTATATTTAAGCATAGTGTTGACAAAAACTAGACATAGTGTTTTAGAGAGAGAAATACAGGAAATAATTCCAGACAGATTGTCATGAGAGATGAGGGCCCTTCCCCATATGCTCTAAGCAAGGTATTCAGTAGAGCTGCAACACTTTTTATGAAAGAGGTGCCTGCTGAAAGAATTTTTAAAGGCAGCACTCCATGAGAGTGGGACCTGAAGTTGGAACATTGGGTTTTCCATATACAGGTACAAGTAAAACCCTCTGAAGCTCACAAGGCCCACAACATGTAACCCTACACCCTCAAATGAGAAATTCAGATAGTAAAAACCTCTGAAATCTTGTTCATATCGGTACAAATATGTGTTGCATTAAAAGCTGTCCGACCAATCCGACTGCCAGTTTTGTTCACATTTACTGAAGTTACAGTTAAAAAAAACTACTTGGTGGCGCTCAAAACATCTTGCTGAGCACACATTGATACCATGCCAAAGATGCATCACAGCAAGATGACTGTAAAGCTGCTGGTTTCACTGGTTTCAGAAAAGAATGAGCTTTATGATAAATGTTGTTGCTGCTGCTGCTTGAAATATCCATGTTCTGTTTGCCAAAAAAAAACATGAGAATGGTTTTGACAAACAGGTAAATACTCGCTCTCTTCCTTGGCACATCACCTTGTGTAACATGGTATTTCTGTTTTTCATTAGCGCCATCTAATGTCAGGGAGTAAATATGCACATTCACATTCATTTCCCCAGTGAAAATCGCTTGGGTATGAATGTCGTGAAAAATGCGCACATTAATCATACTGGTGTATACGAGTCCTGAGTCAGGAGAAGGTGTTTCAAACTAAAAACACAGCCATCACTTCCATGCAGTACATGAGCAATAGAAAATGAGTGTTTTCCCAAGGTATGAGTCAGATGGTTAAGGAGAGCCACCTCCAGCACATTCTGTGATGGCAACATGCCCCAATAGTGGGACCCAACTTTGGGAGCATGGTCTACCTTAAGGATACACGGCCTGTAACGGTTGCCTCTTCTGTAATTTAGATAATTTGGCGTTAATAAGAAGTCAGTTATTACTGAAAATATAATTTAATAACACAAGTTATACTAACTGATATCTGTTGGTTAGTGTCATTACCAAGAGCTTATCTACTGCAGAAGAAAGAGAGAAATAGTGCACACAGAGGGCAAGTTTACTGATGAAAAAAAACAAAGACAACAAAATACAAATGGTTACTGATATTTTCATTTCATAAATTTGCATGGGTTTGTTTAAACAATTTGCAATCATGCTTCACTGCAGATTTCAAAGCACCATGACCTAGACCAAGACTAGTGTATCAAAGCGTAGTTAGAATCTTTAAATCATTTAGAAGTTAGTTCATATGTAAAATGTTAATTAAACTGTAAATAATTACTAAAATGTAAAATGTAAAATGCGTCCTGAGGAAGCACCTACCACTCATTCCCTTTGACAGGATCAACTTGGTTCCAACTTATCTAAAAGATTGTAAGACTGCCATCACATACTGGTTCATTAGTCCACTGAAGACCACATATACATTTTTTAAATAAAAATGCAAAACAGTAGCAAAAAAAAATACAAAAAATTATTCATATTTTCCTGTGTGTCAATGATAAATTTGCCCTGATAATTTATTTAAACAATTTGCACTGGGGCTTCATTAAGTATTTTTTGAAGATCAAGGTCTTCACCCATCATTTGTAGAGGCCACTGACTCAACTGTTCAGACATCTATCTAATCTCATCTCATCATCTAATCTCAGCTCATCACGCCTGCCACACCTTGGACCACACCTGCCATGCCTTTTTTTAGCCTTCTTCCACCTTAGAAATATTGCCAAACTTAGAAACATCCTATCTTTATCTAATGCTGAGAAGCTAGTTCATGTATTCATGACCTCCAGACTGGATTATTGTAATACATTACTAGGTGGTTGTCCTGCAACCCGGATGAGGATGAGGTTCCCTTTTGAGTCCTCTCAAGGTTTCTTCCTCTTCCACCTAAGGGAGTTTTTCCTTGCCACTGTCGCCAGAGTCACCTCAGGCTTGCTCAATGGGGATAAATACTAACACACTATATAAATAGCTATTATTTTTGATCTACAGTACTAACTTTTGTATAATTTCCTATTATTTTGTTACAACGATTTTATGCTTATGTTCTATAAAGCTGCTTTGAGACAATGTCCATTGCAAAAAGTGCTATACAAATAAAATTGAATCGAATTGAATTGAATTGAATAGGGGACGTTCATTCCACCAACCCAGTGCCAGAACAGAAAGGATCCTTCTGTATACCAGCTCATTCCCTGAGAGATGGTGGAACCAGTCAAGCAGTTTTGGTCGATCAGTTTGTTTTTAGTTCTTTATCCATTCCTTTGTACAATTGTTCAGTTCATTTTGTTTCATGATAAATTATGTGTACAGAGAACATGAAAAAGTGTATGACTGAAGGTTTTTAAGGTAGTTTGCTTTACCATCAAGAAGGTTTTTAATGTTTAATGGGGACCATCTTTATAATCATCTCCTGTGGGGACCCAACCTTTCTAAAGGTTTCAGAGATCTAAAAAGAATTAGAGACATTAACTACAGCTTTGTTAACTACAGACACCTGAATTGGTGAAGTAATGACTTGACCATGCATAATGGGGACTTCTGAAAAAAATAGAAAGCATGATTTATAGGGACCTTAAATGCATATTATTATTTGCATAATACACACACTCCAGAAAGTGATTTGTGGGAACTTAGTATAAACAGTAAGTTTGCTTTATAGTTAAAGTAAAAGTTAAAGTTAAAGTTTATAGTTAGATTATTATAACTAATCTTTAGACTGCATTTGTTCATTTGCCCTTAAAGTTAGTTTAATTTAAAACCCAGTAGAATTACAATGTTTATTAGTAATACAAAACCAGTTCACATTTTGCAGTTTAACTTGGATTAGTTTATTTGAAGATGAGTTAGGTCTGCTGTGATAGACTGGTGACCTGTCCAGGGTGTGCACCCATAGATGGCTGGGATAGCCTAAAAAAACATTACTGGTGAGCACTTTAAACACACATTTTAACATCCTTCAGTGCAAATTATTTTCAGTTAGAACTGGAACATGCATTTCAGTCTGGGACCAACCTTAAGCCTTGTCTGTCAAACCAGGAACTAGTGTTGTTCATGTAATCCTTCTCCTCAACATGTAGAATTTTTGGTTGGATTGACTGGTAGATGGTTCCTACATTTTGACTACATTTTCAGTGTGAATGAAGTGGACTGATGTTGCAGTAACAAGTTCTTCATTTTCCTACAAAGGATTGTATATGAGTAGTAAAAAGGAATCATTGAATGGATATGTTCCATCCCAAATCATACCCACAAGTCAAATATTTAGAACTTTCCACAAGTCTCTTTCACACATGTTGAGGAGATGGATTACATGAAAAACACTTCACACAAGAACAAAAATAAAGTCAAACCTAAAATTAAATACAGACTTCAGAACCTTTTCACAGTCATCATAAAACACACTACAAACATGACACTCTATGTGCAATGTTGTTTGCACTCTGTTTTGACACCATGCTGAAAGGTAAACCCTGAAAAGCACAGGTCGAACAATAAATTTATTTGCTGTGGTTTTAACTTCTTTAAACAAAACCTTCTATCTTCAATTGCACTGCGATTTCTTTTTATAAGCTGTAATGTGAATATCTTCCAGTCCTGGTTCTTTAGAGCTTCTGGTTCATCTTTCAAGCATTTCTCTCAGTCACTCTCTGGTACAGTGCTAGATATGATTAATCATTTCAGGTGCCTTCCCACTGCTTGCACCTCTGTCTGCTGCCAGGGAGTTTCTTTCTGCTGTAGTTTTACCTTAATTTTTAAAAAATAACAAACAAACAAACAAAAAAAAAATAGGAATGATTAAGAGTGTTTGCTGGAATTACAATCCAAAGTTCTGAATCCTATAATCAGTATTTATGTCAGCACCTATAGTGCAAGTAAATGATTTGAACTCCACCGATAAATAAAATTACAATGTCAATCAAACAGCAAATTTTACATAAATTTACCTGCCCTGAAATCATCAGTGGCAAAAAGGAAAAGATAAATTTGGATTAATGTCTAACTTGTAAATTATTATTATGCATCAATCCACTCATTAATCTGGCTCAGGAGTTACTGATGTTTCAATTATTATTAATTACTAGAATAACTACAGTTACTACTATTTCCAATTAAAGCACCTAGTATCAAGTAACACTATAAACTACAGGTGGTTCTTGAGCTTTATGATATTGAAATTTCTGTGAATTCAAGTAGAGAAGAACTATTTGAGGATGCTGGTGGATTTAGGGTTCAAAATAAACGTTTTGGTAGAAACAAAAAGGTAAACAGCAAAAACAAACAAAACAGGATTTACCAATCTATTCTGTTTACCTGTGTCCAAGGTAAAAAAAAAACCCACTCGTTTTAAGTATTTGATCTTTCTAAACCTCCTTTCAGAGTCTCAACACTGTTCTGATTGGTAGAACTGACAACAGACTGGGACATCTGACCATTGATTGAGGGCATGTCAAACTACTAGCCAATGAAAACCATAGGCTGGGTCTTTGTAACAAACCTTCATAGGTTCATTCAGTCAGTCTGGAATTGCTTTTTTTCTTTTGTTTTACATTGACAAACAGCTATTATACACACTACATGAAAGGTTATACCTGAGAAAAAGGGCACTTTAATAACTAGATAAATGATTTATCTCATTAATCAGTGACTAAATAAAAATTAAACCTGGGGGTCTGGAGAAATATTTTTGAATTGTGGAGAGAGCAAGATAGAGAAAATAAAATTGATAGTGATATAATCAGCCAATACAGCCACACTGAAAAAAGTGATTTTGGAGAGTGGTAAATATAATCTGTGGAATCCATATAAAATTTACATGATTATTGCAGCCAGCCAACGAATTCTAAAGTAATGGGTAAATTCTACATATGCTACCCATTCGTCAACAGTAAGAACCATCACATAGAAAAATGCAGTAAAATATACCCCCAAACCGTGAGTTTTTTTGCTTTAAATTGCCCGCGTTTTTGAGTGAGTGTGGGCGACGCTGGATCCTCTCTCTGGCTGCCATCGAACAGCAGAAGTGAAGGTAAGCTATTTACATAGGAGTG
>JAOTRN010018550.1:0-10566 GCA_028566695.1 Bagroides melapterus | reverse complement strand
AGTCTGGTCATACACACACTACCTTTGGGTTAAGTTCCAGAAGGCTGCTATTCTGCACGAGCATCTTTCAATAAACACTTTTCCCCTGCACTTGGTCTAGCTTACTTTTCTTTTACGTATTAGAAGCAAACTAATACGTTGGCAAGCCCCCCAACTACTGCTCAGCCAAATTCAAGGAAATCTAACAATAGTGTCGAATGCAGGTCTTAGATCATGTCGTATCTGAGAGCTCACCTCCCAGAGGACATATTGCAGGGTGATTCAATGTCCCCGATCTTCAGCCAATTTTCTCTTTTATACTCAATTTTACTCACAAAAATTACTAAAATAACTAATAAAATGCTGAAAAGAGAAACTCTCCAGACCTGAATGAGAAGGAGCAAACTTCTTTATTTCAGCCAATCAGCATACATTCCATGAGCTCAGGAAGGCCGAGAGACCAAAATTAATGGACCATCTGCTATGAACCACCAAAGTTGGACTGACTTTCCCTGTGGAAAGCCCCGTTTATTTATCCTGTGGTGCCCATGGGCACCTCCTCTTTTAATTACCATATTCTGAGTTAATTTCCCATTATTTCTTAAGGTTTCTCTGGAAACCCCTCCAATCATTTGCATTGATTCTCATAAGTTATTTTTTATTTCCCTTATTTCTCGGAATCAGCTGCTATGCCCCTATATGACCTAATTTCCCTTCTTATGAATTCCCCTTATTTTCCAAGTTCTACTACTTACTTATTATTCATATCTCCATTTTTGGGTTTTCCTGTCTTTCTGATTTCCCATTATTTTCAAGCCCTTCCTAATTATAATATTAAAAAAACTGCACACTTAGGCACTGTATTTCCTTGTTTAGACTCATTTTGCATTTTGGCTAACTCTCCTGTGGAAGTCTCGTGAAACATCTTCTCTCTGGCCTACAATCAGTAAGTTTTAATCTTCTCATGATTTTATCTATTTTATTATTTTTATTGTCCTTGTCCTAGGTGCTATTATAATATTGCCTACATATCATTGTCTTCTTGTAATCCAAGTATATTTTGTAATATATGCATGTTATTGCTAAGATATTGCTAGAATATAGAGTCAGAAGTCATATACTTTACACTACTTAGTTTACGTGCTTCTCAGCCACATCAGTCTTTTGGGTACTTTCCTTTGCTCTTATTTTAACCTGCTTCTGGTTTAAACTACGCTGTCATTTTTACTTCAGACCTCATAACTTCCTCTTTCTTCTTCTCACTAGGTCTTGTGATGTCTCCTACACCAAGTACATCTGCTAATTCTGACTTCCCCACAGTCAAGAGTTCCTCTCCTCGTCCTTCTTCCTCAAGACGCCCTGTTCGACTTTTGTCCCAATATTGTCACTGGCAACTCTCATTCTTGCCTCATGAGCTTTACAATTTTCTGGAACAACTTTGTGATTCTGATGCTCCCGATCCTGAGTGCCCTTTCCTTCCTGTTTTCATTACACAACGGCCCTCAACTTCTCAGCGGTCTACCCAAACTACTCCTACTGCTTTGGTTTATGCTTCTTCTCCTGACACTCAGACTTCAATTAAGCCTGAAGGACTTGATTAGTTGTATCAAGTGTATTTAATTAGGGTTGCATCTAAACCCTGCAGGGCTCTGGGCTCTGGAGTTTGACACCCCTGCTCTAGTCCCTCCAGTCCTGATTCTGGCTGTGTTATATATCTGTAAGCCTTGCCGTGATTAATAAAAAAGCTGCTAAATAGTAGGTCTTTGTTTTATGACCCCTTTTATTATTTAATATTTGCTACTTCCATTTTTAATTCTATTTCAACTCTATCTCATTTTATGCCTTCTTCCTTGTTATTAAACATTTTTCCAACATTACTCCCCCCTGTGAAGCTGTAAAGCTTCATTCTTCATGTACACTTGCAATATGATCATTCTTGCTTTGACCTGAAACTGCCTTCACTTTTAGACCCTACCATGTTTTAGACCCTATTCTTCAACATAGTACAGACCCTAAACAATACAAACACTACTTTCGCATAACCCTGAACAAACTAACAGGAACACACTCAAATCTGTCATAAAACAAAACACTCAGCTGTAAATGTACGTTCGTCAGTAAATGAAAACAGACAGAAAACAAACAACCATTTGAAATTCAAACAAACAGAAAACAATGACAAATAACCATTTGAACAATGCATGAAAACAAATACTCAACATTACACCTTCCTGCTTCAAAAAGGGGGAAATTGCACTGTTGCTCATTCTCAAAAAAGAAGGTGAACCAGGAGTGGGCGAAAAACCCTCCATTCGCCAATGTGGAGGGAAAATTCCCACTCTGCCTGCCATTTGGCGCAACAGTGGGTACTATTCCCCGAGGTGCATCAGGTGCTCAACAGTTAACATGACATCCAGCAGCGCCAGTCATGCTTTTTCTTAGAGAACAGTCATCATAGCCAGCGAAGATTGGGTATCCAAGCTGGCAACGGCAGGTGAACTTGTCTCCGGTGCCAAAGGGCGTCCCCTATGTCCCGTTGAGTCAATAGAGGGAGAACCTTGTATGAGATGTGAGTCAGTGTCTCTCCAGCTCATGTAAAATCGAGGGGGCATACCCCATCACAGTAACGCATCACTGCACTTTGAAGCACGTGAGGAGAGACGAGGAATCCGTGAGGGCCGCCATAAGTTTCAGCCAGTGTAATGGAACGTCAGAGGATGTAGGTGTGGGTGCACAAAACGAGGCTGCCGTTCAGAGTGTAATCCAACTCCCAGTAGTCATGCTGCGATTCACCATCATGCAAAATCATGTTGCCATGTCTTATTATGTCAAAAACTGGGTGCTTCTGCTCTGGAATGGTAATCCAACATGGTGTCCTGTGATAATGAGTGGTGTGGAAGTGTAGCCACTGCTGTGGGGGAGATGTCTGTGAGTCCAATCTCCCCCAATGTGTCTGGGATAGGGAGAGGCACTCGGCTATGTGTCTGCAGGCGCCGCACAACCATTGGCCACTGGCGAAGTCCAGCACTGTTCCATATTCCTCAGTATTTGGCGCCACCTCGTCTGCCATTGTATTACCCTGTGTTACCAGTCCTCCATCTGTTTTGTATGCTCTACATTTTACTATTGCAAGTTTACTAGGCAACTGTATTGCCTGCAGTAGGACTGATATAGCTGGACCATGTGTAATGGCTGAGCCATATGCTCTTTGAAAACCTCTTTGTTCCCAAATTGGGCCAAATATATGACAAACCCCATAAGCATAGGCCGAATCTGTTGTTTACTACATCATACTCTACTACTGCATAGCCTGCCTGATTTCCTTCTAGCGTATGATAACACAACCCATCTACAAAGAACACACATTGGGTGTCAGGGAATGGTTGAGTCTCTAAGTCTGGCCGTGCCTTCATGAACTTTTCTGATTCTTCTGTATAGTTATGAGGGGTCCCTTCGCTTGGCAATACCATCCTCTCTGCAGGGTTTACTCTGTTGCATCGTTCAATCGTTAGTTCTGGAGCTGAGAGTATCGCATGATAACCTGTGTGCCTTGCATTAATTAGCAAAAAGGCTTGACTTGTTAATAATGCATGTAGCGCATGAGATGTATACAATGTTACCGGGTGCCCCATAGTGACTGTCGACGCCTTCTGATATGTGAATGCAGCAGCCGATATTGCCCGATAACAAGGGGACAAGGTTGTTTTCCCACACCGTGTTGCTGCTGCATTAAAACTGCGGATGCAAACCCATTTCTTTCTGACACGTACAGATGAAATGGTTTGCTATAATCTGGACTGGCCAGCGCTGGGGCTGACGCCAGTGTGCTTTTCAGCATTTCAAATGCTGCTCATGCTTCTGGATTCCAAATCAGTGGCACATTAGGTTTAGATTGGTCTTCTGATTTTATCAATTGTCTGAGTGGCTGCACTTTTAAGGCAAAGTCGCATACCCATGGGTGACTAAACCCAGCCATACCCAGGAATGACAACATTTGGCGCACGGTCTGGGGCTGTGGTGCCTCTCGTATGGCCTTTACATGTGCTGGCAGAATTTTCCTTGTGGTCCCCTCAAGGACCCTTCCTAGATATTCAACTTTCTTTTGACAAAATTGCAATTTTTCTTTGCTCAACTTGTGCCCATTTCTGGCCAACATCTCCAGCACTGTTATTGAGCCCTGGAGACACTGCTCTCAGGTTTGGCTACAAATCAAATACCCTTATTCAATCGGCAATCGGGTGTACGTATATTGCTGCCCACGATAAGTAAACGCAAACAAGTGCTGAGAGTTTGGGAGTAGTGGCACACTGAAAAAGGCTGAGCACAGATCGATCACCGTGTACCACTTTGTCCCTTCTGGGATATTTGACAGTAAGGTATGTGGATCTGGAACCACTGGGGTCTCGGCCATCAATATTTGACTTACTGGCCTTAAATCGTGTACAAATTGCCATTATCTGAATTTGGTTTTCTGACCGGAAAAATCTATTGCAGTGTATTGCAGCGACTTTTTTTTTGGATTAACACTCCAGCCTCCACTAGTCCTTTTATGGCGGGCCCTATTCCTTCCACTGCCTGCTGTGTCAAGGGGTACTGCTTTTGATAGGGTAATTGATAGGGTAACTAGCCCTACATCAGTTGGGTGCTTTGTCCACAACTGTTCTGGGAGCTTACCTAATAGTTCCTCTCTTTCTTCCTTTGGTAACTCCTGATCCTCCAGTACCTGAGGCATTTGTATCTCAGTTTCTACTTTCACCTGCAGTTTAGTGTCTTGACTTACTAACATGGTCGTGGCTACAGTCTGTTCTTTTACTTTACAATCTAACTTTTCAGTAAGTCTACTTTAACTTTTACTCTAGGGTTGACTGTCATTTCCCATTTTATTATACTTCCTGCATCCTTCATCATTGGCCCTAGTTCTTTAGATTCAAAATTCTGCCCATCCATCAGGGAGACATGCGGAGCCACCTCTTCTATTTGGTACCATGCTTTTGCCTCCTCTGGAAGTTCAACTTTGGCTGCAATTCCTTGTTTACCGATTATGATGCGAGTCATTTTGATGTCGTGCTTCTGGTTCTCTTGCCGTTCTTCCCATAGTGACTCGTACTCTTCGTCTTGTCCCCCTTCATCCTACTTCAACGAGCAATGCCAAGGTGTTCGTGCTTCTCGGCAATCTGGACGCATATAAGTGAACCATGGTTTCCACTGAGAATATTCTTGCCATATGGCTGACGTGTCTTTGTTTTTCACTTCAAGCCAGTATATTTTGTCCAGTTTTCTTGCTTCTTCATGATGCTCCATCATTACATATTTTTGCACCAACATATCCGGGAGTGTGACCCACACACCTGTCAGTCCACAGTGTATTTTTGCTCCCAATTTACATAAAACATCTCTTCCCAGCAGGTTGGCTGGTGTGTCCGGAGAATATAATAATGGAGCTTGTACCGTGATCCCTTCCACAGTTATCCATTGTGGTTCTGTGAAGCGCAGAGTCTGAGTTTTCCCTGAGAAGCCCACTGTCTTTATTGCTCTACGTGTGAGGGGAAGCTTTGAGCCTTCTTTTCCAATACTTTTAAATGTAGCTCCGGTATCTATTAAAAACGGCACTTGTACTTCATTGCCTATTCCTACCATAATCGTTGGTTCTTGTGCAGGATGCAGTGTGGTAGTGCACTGCACCAGGTCCCTCTCAGGCTTCTCCGGGCCCCTTCACATTCTTCCAGGAGCTGGGGTCCCTCCTGGTGGGGTTGGAGCCTGGAGTACTTGGGCATTCGGGCCCATCCATTGCCCTGCCCAATTTTGCGGCATTTGCAATGGCACTTGCTGGTCTTGTTCTGTCCAGCTCCTTGCTGCCTGTGGGGCCTGTGCCACTCTCTGTTGTCCTTGATTTCCTGTCACGCCTCCTGGTGTTTCATTTGGCTGATATGGGCAGTACCTCATTAAATGACAGCCCGCTCCACGCCCTCCTGACATTCAAGGCCTCTTTGTGGGCGGGCCACCTCTTGGATCACCTCTTCCCCGACCTCTATTTGGTCCCCACCCTTGTTGACCCTCCGTAATTGTTTACAGGGTAACCCATCGGATACTGGGGAATATTGGGGGCCTGTGGCTGTACCACCACTACCTGTGGAGGTCCTCCTGCTTGGGTTGTTGCTACCTGACCTGGGTTGTAAGCCATCACTGTCGCAGCTTGAACTGGGACTGCTTGGACTGGAGTTTGGGCCACCATTACTGCTGCCTGCTTTGATGCATTTTCTCTTTCCGCTTTTCTTTACTCGTGGCCTTCCTGTTTGTTCCTTGCCAGCTCTCCCAGTTGTGCTTTGTGTAGCTGCTGTAGAAGTTCCTCTGCTGCTTTCTTTTCCGCTTTTTCTCCTTTGCGATGTAATTCTACATGATGAATCACATGTGCTTCAAACAGTGGCCATGTCATTGTGTTCAGGCCCACTATGGCCTCTAACTGGTCTTGAACCTTTTCAGGGAGAGCCTTTTTCAACATAAGCTTGAACAAGGTCTGACTAGCTGTTGTTTCATTCCATGGAGCTCCCATTTCCTCTCTCCAGGCATTCTAGAGTTTTAGTATAAATTGAGCAACCCCTTCATCATCTTCCAGTTTTATTTTTTCCACTTTTCCAGGGTCGGCCTTTGTGAGATATGCTCCTCTCAATGCTCTCCGTAGGTTTGTCCTATGTGGCCCGAAAGCCAGTCCATCCGCCCTCGGATCCATTGCCAACTGCTTCAAGTTGACCTGATCAAATACTTCCATCATTTTTGCTTTTCCCACTGTTTGTCACAAGATTGCTTTCAGATCACCTATGGCCAGCTGTTGGCCCATTGTTTGCTCTTCAGATTTCATTATCCACTTTCGAGCTCCTTCACATATGCTGGGCAGTCTTTCTACCAGTCCTGTTAAGTCCATAAATGTCCACGGCACATAATTCGCTTGTTGCCCTCTTATCATTAAGGGAAATTGTCCTCTGACCATCAATTGTCCTGCTTCTTCACTCTCAGTCTGTCCTTCTTCTTCTTTGCCCTCATCATCTGTTACAAGGTCCATGAGATCTTCTTCACTCTCCTCGTTCTCCTGCTGCCTTCTCAGCTGAGTTTGTGAGTGAGTAGACACCCCTGACTTTAACCGTCCTTTCTTGTCTTGCTGTTCATGTTGCTTACTTTTATTCTTGAGGGGGATGGGCCTTCCTTTTGCCCTTTTAGGTCGTGCTCCTTCTGGTGCTATGGTCTGCTCCAGTTTCTTCTCTTGTTGCATCACCTTTTCTTTTAATTCTTGGTACTGTGAATTAAACCTTTCCTCTTGGTCGTTCCTCAGCTCTTTTATCTTTTCGCTCATTCCTTTCTGTCTTTCCTGTAAGCATTCCAATTTTGTCTCTACTTCTTTTGTATATTCTCGTAATCCTGTTACTGTTTCTTCTGCTGCTTGGCTTCGTTCCCATATGTCTTTATTTATCTCATCCTGTTTCTCTCTTAGTTCATTCAACAAGAGTTCATTTGTTTGGCTCCGTTCCAGAATTTCTTTGTTCTTCTTTACCTGCTCCTGCCCCAGCCATATTGGCCTGCCATCCAGTGGCAAACGTTTCACTTGTCCTTCTATTGTCACTTGCAGACCTTCATCCTTTTCCTCCTGTCTTCCAGCCCTGCACTGCGCTCCTAAAGGGTCACTGGTGACCCTTTCTCGCTCAACCTCTCCTCTGCTTCCCCCTGTCGTTCTTGATCTAGGTATTGTTGAGCTGTCCACTGTAGCTGCTCTAACCTTCTGCACAGGTTATCCCCTTCTACATGCAGGGTTGTTACTGAGTGCTGCCGCTGAAGATATGGAGTGCTATGTGACATACTATATCCTTTGTAGGATCCTTCTTTTTCCATTTCAGCCTGCATTGCCAACCATTGCTCTTCTCTTCAAGCTGAAGCCCTCGGCCATCATCCCAGTACGAGTCTTTCATATTCTTGGCATTTGCAGTGCTGAGGTAATTTCCTTCATCACCATCGTCCTCCTGCTGTCTTCTTCCCTCATCCCTTCTGTACATCCTCACTTTTCTATTGCTCGGGGTGCCACTACACGTTTTCTCCAAAGTCTGGCTCACCCCTCTCATCCACGCCTCACTCCGTTCTTGGGCCTGCTTTATTTAAACTTCCCATGGCACACCCTTGCCTTCCTTCATACTCTGAGCTTGGTCTTTTCGTTCTGCATGAGCTTCTTGTTCTTTAGTAATTTGTTCCTCCACCTCCATCAGCCTGGATGTCTTTTTTCCAGTGGGTTCAATCACTTGTTCTGGAGCTTCTCTTATCTTTCCAGTTATGCATCCTCCTGTTATCAACAACTCTACTTCCTGTGATCCTCTATCTTCTATTCCTCCTGAGGCTTCTGTCAATCCAGGGTATATTCCATTCCTTCGTGTGGGGTTTTCATTATAAGGAGGGGGCTTTGGCTGTTCCTTATGCTCCTCTGGTGGTGGGGCAGTTGCTTTTTTCTTTTCCTGCTGCAACTGTTCCTGCACTTTTTGTTTTACCTGTTCCAACTCTTTTTCTTCTAGTTCTTTCTTAATTCTCAGTGCTTCTTCCCTTCTTCTTTTCCCTTCCTGTTCAAACCACTCCACTATCTGCCACTTCAAATGCTTCTTCTCTAGTGACTCCTTTTTTATTTCTCCCCAACAATTAATGCTTTGCTTCATTTACTTACACCGTTCTTCATCAAATGTCCCTCCTTCTGGCCACTGCAAGTCGCCTTTTGTCCGGTCACTCCACTTTTTCATGTACTTTCGTATATCCTTTTCTGCGTCTTTATGCTTCGTATATGCTTTTCCGCTATTCTTTATTATTATGGCGGGCGTAACTAGACTTCCTTTACCATTTTCCATTATGCACCTTTGTCTCGCCCTTGTTGCACTACTTCGTGGACCTGGGTTTCGGTTAGCAGTTGACCACCTTAGTCTAACGTGTATCCTTTTTACAGTTAGCCTTGGCTCTGTTGGATTCTTTCTAAATTTTCCTCTAAAAGGGTTTATCTTATCTACTAGTATTGATGTTGCTAATCCTCTTTCCCACAGCACCTCTCTTTTTTCCACCATCACCAATGCTGTCAGTCCTGAGCAATAGCTAGATTGCTCTGGTCTTGCTGCAAACACCTCTACTACTGCCTCACTATCTTCATCAAAAGGATCATATATGAATTCAAACAGCGGAACAGCCGCCTCACGAGGCACCGGAGCCTCTATTAACGTTCACAATACAGGACTTGGCAGACGTGGTGTCCAAATTTCTTTTATCCTGTCATACCAATTTTCATACGGGAAGAGATTTTCTAACATCCACAAGCCTTCGAAGTTAGTGAGGGACCATAACTTTCTTGCTATTTGTTCAGCTGATTGCCACTTATCTTCTCCTCTCCTATTCTTATAAATTCGTTCGTCAAAGAAGTGTGTTCTCACACCTCTTGTCTCTATTTCCAAGTCTGTTTCCTCTTCTGTGTCTGTATCTAAATTCTCTTCTTCTGCTTTCAGGTCTATTTCTTACATCCACTTCTACCTCCGACTCTGCACACTATCACTATTGCTGCCCCTTTTTTATCAATTTATCCAGGAGCAGCCACGTGGTGGGTGCAACCAAAAGTCTCTAGTATTCCATTCAATTTTGGTTATTCGACCTTTATGTATACAGTATGTATGCAGCCTACAGCTCTGTACCTCAACCTCGCCATGCTCTGATGTTGATAGTCTCCAGTAGTTGTTATAATGCACTATTATCTTGTCTTTTTCCTTTTTCAATAATTTTGACACTGATGACAATTTTGACCTGATTCACCAGTATCTTCTCACGCTCTCTTCTACTCCAATGACCTTCTCTATAAACATGAAAAGGACGTGAGAATCCCCACAGCCGTAATTGACCTAGCCAACAGCTTTGTCTACTGTAATATGCTTCTATAAGAATTTTTCCCAATGTTTTAGATATCGTTTGGAGGTCTGTGCGAGGCAGTGAAAGGAAACACTTGTGGTGTCTTAGGGACGAGCTTGGATTTTCTATACACGTGTATCTTGGGGTAGAGAACATTTACAAGTTTCTCTGCACTTTATACATGATTATTGGTGCGACGGAGAGAAAGAGAAAGCGAAAGTATCACTTATACAGTATTGTAGCATCTCCAGGTCGGATCATTTGCTTCTGGTGTATGTCCTACTCAAATCCTAATTAACGGTCACAATGGGCCTCAGTCTTTTACCACCGTTCCACAGTTTCTGCAAGAAACTTAGGGACTGATAACAGTCCCTCATTCTGATCCTAGCCATAAATCAAAATCTTTCCTAACAGCCCTAGCATTGTAAAACAGTCAATACTGCTTGGACTACATTACCACAAACAGGATCTGGGCCTTACCTCCTGCTCCAGACACCAAAAGGCCTTCCCCCCCACCAGAGAGTGAGAACTCTCCTGATGACCTCTCCTCACACACACCCACACACACACTCAAGTTGAGTTGAGACAAAGAAACTCTGTTCCTGCCGAAAGTTCAAGTCATGGATTGGTCACTCTAGGAAAACTAGGTGGACCAAGATAACAATAAAAGGTCAAGCTTAG
>JAOTRN010018548.1:0-10576 GCA_028566695.1 Bagroides melapterus | reverse complement strand
GTGCTGAAACTTCTTTAGCAGATTTGATCTGCATCTCTCCTGTAGATCAGTTCCAGCAGTTGAAGGTTCAAACCTGTAATTTGATGGTGAAGAAATTTGGTGAGAACTTAATCACAAGCTCTTGTTTCAGTCCAAACTATGGTGTAAGTTTCAGATAATCTCATCAATATTTGGAAATAAAGTTTCATTCGAATATTAAATAATGATGTGAAAAAAGCACAATACCAGGATGTGACTGTCATAGTCATGAGGATGGTCATGATCTTACCCTGGATCTTTGATGATCTTCTCTTCCTTTCTGTTTTCACTCATGTGCAGGACACTATGTGAAACCCAGAATTAAGTGTTACATATATTTTCAATATTAAAATATATTAGAACAAAAGTAGTTTTGAGTGGTGGAGTAGTTTTGTTTTAAGAGGTAGACAAAAAAGCAATGCAACTGTGTCATGTCCATGATTCCCAGCACACACCAGGCTTCAATGTTAGACTCACTCTATAAATATAGGCTTTAATACAATTCAATTTTATTTGTATATCGCTTTTTACAATGGTCATTGTCACAAAGCAACTGTACACAATCAAAGACAGTTATGAAATGTGATAGTAGTGAATTAGTTTGTCCCTGATGAGCAAGCAGAGGGCGAAGGAAACACCAGACCTCAAGATACACAACAGAATTGTTTTCTTCTAAAACAATATTTTTTTTAATCTTTGTCTGACTGTAGATGTTTCAGCACTAGTTATTATTTTTATCACCATATATTTTGTCATTACTAGTCTACACAAACACTAATGATTATTTTTCAGACACATTAAATACAGGTATGTCAGTGACACTAGAATATAATTAAGACCACTCATTACAAGATAAAAAATTAACTGTTGTCTATTTCACCTTTGCAGTTGTTTAACTATGGACAGTCTTTGCTTTCAGATGCTCTGTGCCCAGAACTGATTGCCAAGAGTATTACAGTTTGGTAGTGGGTAGATGTTTTATTAAAATCACACTTAAGCAACAATAAATGAGCAAGAGTGTGGTTATACTGCATATAGGTACAGATGTGATTCAAATTAAATAATAATAAAATGATGTCTCCCACTGAAGGCATGAGATGCTGCTTTCATGTCTCGATACCCAGTGCCATTTTTCTACATTTTTACCCATATCTAAATTCAGTTCTAGAAATCCTGCTGCTGAACTCCTATTATAGTCCACAATTTGAATATTTGACCATGACTGGTTATTATTTTTTCTGATACAACACTAAACTGTTATATGTTTAAAGTTCCTCAGATCTATTGGTGAAAGATTATGTCTTAAAAGAGGATTCAATAGAGAACACTGGAAATCTGCTACACATACAAGCTAAACAAACCACAGAGAATTTAGGCATTATTACCTGTGTCCAGAGGAGGGCTCTCCAGCTTTGAATACAAGAGGAGGATCCATAGACAAATCAGTGTTCATGGAGACACAGCTAGGTAATGGTGAGTCTGGTCTCTTTTCCTGGGTTATACTGAACAATATACACACGATTTGACAAATGTAGTTTTTTTTTTTACAGTGTCAACAACAGTAACAGAGACTGGAAAACACAAATAATCGCATGGGATTAATGTAAGATATTATTAATACTGTTTGTATTTAGCTTATTCACTGTAATTGATTAAGCAAAATTAACCAATGAAATTGAATAGTGTATCAAGAAGTCTTCTGTTCTACTCGATCCTCTCCCTTCGATTATGCTTCAGACCATCTCGCAAGACCTTCTGCCTTTCATCGACACAATCAGCAAAGGATCCCTTACATATGGTCATGTACTAACTACCTTCAAGAGAGCAATGGTTATTCCCATCCTGAAGAAATCTGCTCTGGATCCATCTGACATCAATAACTACAGACCGGTATCAGTCCTCTCTTTTCTTTCAAAAGTTCTTGAACGCTCCGTATATAACCACCTGTCTGTCTATCTCTCACAAAACAACCTGCAAGATCCCAACCAGTCTGGCTTCAAAGCAGCACACTCGACAGAGACTGCCCTTTTGGATGTCTCTGAGAAACTGCATGCTGCTAGATCAGCCAAGTTGTCATCTGTCCTCAACCTCCTCGACCTCTCTGCAGCATTTGATACCGTCAAACCACGAGACATTTTTGTCCACTCTCAGGAGTCTAGGAATTGGCATAACAGCATGGGAATGGTTTGCTTCGTACCTAGAAGGATGCTCATATCAGGTAACATGGAGGGGAGTGACAGCTGTTCCACACAGACTCTCCACTGGTGTCTCACAGGGTTCAGTACTTGGTCCTCTTTTTCTCCCTGTATACTCACTCTCTTGGTGAAGTTATTTCTTCACACGGATTCTCGTACCACTGCTATGTTGATGACACTCAACTTATATTCTTCTTCCCACCCTCAGATACTACAGCTTCCAATAGGATCTCAGCATGTCTTGCAGAAATATAGTCGTGGATGTCAGCTCATCAGTTGAAGCTCAATCCCAGTAAAACTGAACTGCTAATCATTCCAGGTGATTCATTACCAGGTCAGGATCTTTCAATATCCCTACACAATGACCTGATCTCCCCTTCAGACACAGCTCACAACCATGGGGTAACCATGGACAATCAACTGTCCTTTTCCTCACATGTTGCTAATGTGACACAATCATGTCGGTTTCTTCTCTACAACATCAGAAGGATTCGGCCATATTTGACCACACAGGCTACTCAGGTACTTGTTCAGTCTCGTCATTTCAAGACTGGATTACTGCAACTCGCTGTTGGCAGGTCTACCTATGAACACAATTCGTCCTCTGCAAATTATCCAAAATGCAGCTGCACAACTTGCTTTCAACTTGCCTAAATATTCACACACCACTCCGCTGCTGCGATCCCTCCATTGGCTCCCAGTAGCTGCACGCATCAGATTCAAAACACTGATGCTTGCCTACAAATCCAACAATGGACCAGATCCCTCTCACCTCAAAGCCCTCATCACTTCTCACACTGCACCTCGCACCCACAGATCTACCAGCACTGATCGACTTAAAAGCACTTTTGTACATCACTCTGGATAAGGGCGTCTGCCAAATGATGTAAATGTAAATGTAAGAACCCCCACCATCACCAAAGGGATTCAAGAGACGAAATCTGGTAGACACACAAGCTAAACAAACCACAGAGAATTTAGGCATTATTACCTGTGTCCAGAGGAGGGCTCTCCAGCTTTGAATACAAGAGGAGGATCCATAGACAAAAAAGTCTTCATGGAGACACAGCTAGGTAATGGTGAGTCTGGTCTCTTTTCCTGAGTTATACTGAACAATATACACACGATTCGTCAAATGTAGTTATTTTTTTTACAATGTCAACAACAGTAACAAAACTGGAAAACACAAATATATAAGATATTGTTAATACTGTTTGTATTTCGCTTATTCACTGTAATTGCTTACGCAAAATGAACCAATAAAATTGAATATTGTATCAAGAAGTCTTCTGTTCCCTGGTGGACCAGTGGCAGAATAACTTTCACTCTTGCAGCCAGGGTTCCGCCCCAGCCAACTCTCAGTGTCAATCCCAAGATCATCTAAAACTGGAGGGTTGCGTTCCCTTGTGCCAGATAAAACGTGTGGACAGAAGCAGGGACCAGGCAAAAGAACAACAACAACATTGTATCACCAAGTCACTGCACTGAAAATAATATCCAAATCAAATACAAAATAAAGACAATAGCCACTGGACATTTGGCAGACACCCTTATCCAGAGCAACTTACATTTTATACAACTGAGCAATTGAGGTTTAAGTGCCTTGCTCCATGGGCCCAGCAGTGGTAGAGTGGTGGACCTGGGATTAGACTTCACAACAGTCCAATTGGTAGACCAACACCTTAAACACTAAACTAATACATCCACTGTCTATGTCAGTAACTAAAACAATAAGTGTGCTTATTGTGTGTGTGTCGACAAATCATTACTAAGTTAATAAAAATAACTCCAAGTTTTGAGGAATACTCTTAGTTTCCACTGCAGGATAGACCACATATATTTGATATCTATATCATGTATGTTTATGAAATATTACACTTTTGCACAACACTGAATAATGCATATATTTTATGAGTTTAGGAAAAGTCATTAATACCTCTGTCCAGATGAGGGTTCTCCATCTCTAAATACAAGAGGAAGGTCCATAGATACGTCAGACCTCTTGGAGACACAGCTAGATAATGGTGAGTCTAGTCTCTCTATCTGGTTTTCACTGAACAACAATATTAACAAACGTGAATTTTCACTAACATTAACATTATATTGTGCAAGTACTAAAGCATGATCATCACCCCATCATCACCAAAGGGATTCAAGAGACAGGTCCTCTCTCATCTGAAAGTTTGAGAAGAAGAAGAAGAAGAAGAAGAAGAAGAAGAAGAAGAAGAAAAGAAGAAGAAGAAGAAGAAGAAGAAGATTTTTTTGACGATTCCACTTCAAAGTCACTATATCTGGAATATAATTTATCCAGAAAGCCATTTTTACTGTGGAATCTTTTAATAATTATAAAATTAAGAAGATTAATTAAAATTTGAAGATGTTAGCTGGTAAAACCATCTCAGATCACTTCAGCAAAACTTCTCTATGAGCAAAATGAATATCAGTCCATTTTACTGTGGAATGTTTTAATACTTCCACTTCAGTTTCAGATATGGTGACTTTGAAGGGGAATTATTAAAAGATTCCACAGTAAAAATGGCTTTCTGGATAAATTATTACTATTCTTATTATTATTCTTATTATTATTATTATTATTATTATTATTATTATTAGCTTTTATACTGTGAATTGTTTTGTATTTATTTTATACGGCTTTTTTCAGGTCTTTCCGCTTTCAGCATTGTTCCCGCTAAGAATGTAATGGTCGCACTCTGACAATATATGTGCGTCTAGTTTAACCGTGCTGTCAGCAAGAGCGGCTGGCTTAAGCATTATTCCATTCCATTATATAAGCAATATTCCATTTCTCTATACTTTTTTTTAACTGTAGGAGAGAAATTAGTTCGAATATAACGTGATAATTTGCTCAGATGACACTCGTAACGCAGCATACATCCACCATGTCATCCCATCTACGTCATACAGACACGGTATACAAAAATTGAACCCATTATTCTTACCTAAAGTGTTTTTAAGAGAAAGGGGGAAGAAATCTTACCGTTAGAAAACAACTCTTCACATGTCAAAATGGTGTCGTTGATAAACACTTTCACTTTCAGAGTTGAGCTGATGTGATAAAAGTTTACAGACAAAATTAAAACATATCAACTGACAAAGTGTGTATTTGTTTATCCGGCACATTCCGTTTTTATTTTTGTAGTTTCTGTTATAATCTACATAGCATTTACAAAAAAATGGTCATTATCTTATTTTTACGAAATATATATACCTAACGCGTATTACCTAATCTCACCACCAGATGGCGACCTTGATTACTAAATCTTTAGTTCCGTTATATAACATCATCCAACAACCTCCATTTTGTATGCTTGCCCCTCCTGTGTTGCCCCGACGTCCTGGCGTGCTGTGCGTGTTTACGCTGATGTGACGTAAAAGCGCGCGAAATTCTGGTCTGTTTACGGCAGATCACAGATAAGGCACATGGCTCTGAATACTTCTTACCGCTAATTATGATTTTTGTAATCGTCTCGTCGCGCTTTATACAATGTGCTCAGCGGCAGCACCCTATTAAAATCTTTAGGTTAAAATACTGATGTTAAGATGCTATTTTAAGTGAGAGAAAAACGCTGAGATTTCTATGGATTTCGAGGCGGATATCATAGAGTTCAGAGTTCCTACAGAAAACAATAAAACCATCTTTATTTGGGACATACAGCCAAACTTTTCCCAGGCGTTTATTTATGTAAGTAGACACTTCAATAACAAACATTATTCTTATCTTTTACTCCATTTATTATTACTGCACTACACGGACAATATAGAATTATATTTTTATATTTATATACATGTACTTCCAAAAGTGGGGCATTTATATTTTATAAATATTCATTATATCACATTACTAAATATTATCTATAATGACATAAATGTTGTATCGTTCAGTACACATTTATTGCATCTGTTATTAGAATTGTGAATAGTGGTATTTACTCTAGAAGTACACGGCACAGGATCTAAAATAATCTATTGTATTCTATTGATCAGACCTATAGTCTGTGGTCCATACTGTATACTATTTAATATCTCCACCCGTATTTGCAGGTCTTCTGAATCTTATTTTCCCATAATTCCCTGTCACAGGAGTCTCTGTGGAGTGTCTATTCTGCCTTTGGAGCGCTTTACCTGTTGAAGGTGTGTCCTAATGCCTCAGGGGCTGCACCGGGCTTTTATGCCCTGGTCAAGTTTTACTCTGCTGCCCAGGCGTCCAAGGCTCAAAGAGCCACCGATAAGCAGTGTCTGTTCCAGGAAGCTCCACTCAAAGTAATGCTGCACTTCCTTTAAGTCTTGACTTTGTTTTAAGGTCATTTAAGTGTTTAAAGATTTTTCAGCTATTTGTTGTTTATTTTTGATACAGAACCCATTAATATATTCAAAGATATTATTTTACTTACTGTTTTTGGTGTTTCAGACTGTAATAAATCCTGTTATTACCGATATTTGACCAGTAGATGTCAGGCTTTACCGCACTGGTGCATTCACGTGAGGAATTATGTTAAACAAAATGCTTGTTCCTTTATAATAAATGTCGTGGTTTTGATCCGTTTTAAAGATTGAGAGAGATTTTAAAGGGCTACAGCAACTTTACGTGTTGATCTTTTAAACATGAGGATGAAGAATCCTGATAATGAACAGGTTGTCCTAATTAAAGCTAAGCTAAGCACCTAGAATACACTATTCATGCTTTTATCATGATAATAAATAGAAATAAAAGAAACAGCAAGCTTTAAACGTGTTCTGGATACAGTAATGTTAGTTAGCTGTTTTGCAGTACTGCAGTATGACTCTTTCTACTCATAAGTGCTCATTACATTAAATATAGATGGAGTGACTTTACTTTAGTCTGTATCTGTAGATTTGAACCACTTTTAAAATGTTGCTTTATTTAATATCCTACATTTTCACATTAATGCAAATTCACTTTTTTTGGTCTCTCACACAAACTTACACACTACGTAGTGCAGCAAACAGCTTATTATGGTTTTCTGAGACTTAAAAATAAAATTTACATGAACCAGAATTTACTTTTATACAGGTAGAAAACCATAATATACTTAAATACAGGTAGAAAAGGAAAAATAAAAATAGGTGGCAGCAAAAATATGACTATTTGAAATACAGATATGTGCAGGGTTTGTATGACATTCTATAATTTAGTATGGGTTGTGATGGTAAACTACTGTAATATCGTGTGTTCTGTATTCATATAAAATACAAAGTTTGTGTTGTTTCTGTCTGTCCAGGTTCGACTGAGCACAAAACAGAACCCAACGTTCCTCTCTGCGTATCAATCCCTCAGCCATGCTAAGTGCCAAGACTTAGCTAATCATTATCTGGGTTACAATGGCTGGTCTACTCACATCATCACTGTGAGGAACATCCTTAATTAAATGGAAAATGATTGGATCTGTGTTTGGAGCTGAGATTTTGGATTAAAGATCACAAATGATATAAACCAAAATCTTTCTGTGAAATGATTCTGCAGTGTCTCAGACGCTTCAGCGGGTCTTATCTCTGTTCTCAGCGCTACAGTTTCCAGCGTATCATGAACAACCGCTGAAATGCCTTTCACTCGTTGTCAGTGTTTCCTTTTCTTCTGCCCAGCTGAAGGACATATCGAAGTGTGCAGATGTTGGCTGGAGCTTGGATCCAGGCAGTCAGGGAGAGCTGCTGAAATACGGCTGCATGGTGGAGCTGACTCTTCCTCAGCATGAAGTCACGTGTCGTGGGGTCGGTGTTGCTGAAGAAGTGGTGGATCAGGAGAAAGGTGAGGGGGACAGTATTGGTAGGTTTGGTATGTTTATTTCTTATTGTCATAGTGTCCTAACTTTTAAAGGATTCAACCCTCAGCACTGACAAGCTGCCTCTGTTGGGCAATTGAGAAAGACCTTTAACCCTCCGTGCTCCAGGGGCGCTGTGTATATGCCCCTGTGCTCTGACCCCAACCTGCTCAGTACAGATATGCAAAGAAAAGAATTCCACTGCTGTAATGTATATGTGGCGACTAAAAAAGGCTTCTAGACCTCAATTTCATTTCATTCATTCATCATTCATTAATTTCATAAAAAAAAAAAAAAAAATTTATTTAGAACTTCCACTGAATTCTGTTTCAGGAACCAGGATTAGATGATGATTTAGACCTTTTTACACTCATTCTTTTATGCCTTGATTATAGAGATAATTTAAACTTTTGAAAGTTTTTACACTAAAAGTAGTTAAGGACTTATCTTAAGTCCAAGACAGTTAGATCCTAATATACATTTATGCGAATAAAATAAAAGTGTAAACTTGAAAGTGAATTAAATCTGATCACTCAGTCTGTTTCAGGACGTCAGGGACATCATTTAGTCCCACAGCTGTATATTCAGCTGTCTCTCCATGACACAGACCATATAGATCAAACACACTTCATGAATTTGAAGGTCATTTTTTCCACTGTGTGATAGTGTGTGTTCTTCCGCTCAGATTTTACTGGATGATGATGATGATGATGATGATGATCCTCTAACAATAGACCTACATGTGATTAAAGGAAATGACTTTGTGTTCTGCTCATGTAATAAAGCGTCTGGAAATCAGTTTTAAAACAAAGATTCTTCAGTGTGAATGAATGACGTCATAAAGTGTTTTTATTTTAGCATGTTTAATTTACATTATCCATCCCTCCATCCATCCATCCATCACTCCTTCTTTTTTGTAGCAGTATTGTGTGGTGTTTGTTTGTCTGATAGTAGAACAGTATGGTATGGTTTGGTTACTATGGCAATAAATCTGCTGCTGAATAACATGAGCATGTCACAGGAGAATTTAGAGCATCGACCTCAACTCACAACCAAACAATTCTTCTAGAAAGTCTGATTTCTGTCTGCTGGTTTAACTGGAGATTGATATGATTACAATTAACTGTATCCAGATGAAACCAGGAAACGTAATATTCACTCACATTATCTCATTATTAACACATTCCTCAATAAAAATTATTATTGTAATTATATTCTATGTATATATCAGTTCTGGAGCACATTATAGTGGTGTAATCATTATATATTAAATATAAATATATTAGATTTAAGTATATTAAATGTCTTTGTTTTCAGGTCAAGAGGAAAAGTTGTGGATAAGAGGGAGGCTCATGAAGTGGGCCAAAGATAAAGCAGTTGTTTCAGCGTTTGAGAAAGTGTTATTAATAGTTCTGGGTAAGTTTTGTGGATTATATTTCTGATGACTTTATTCTCAGGATTGTTGTTCTCAGTATTGACTTCCTGTTCTCAGGTAACGGTAAAGTAGCAGTGGAATGTAGGATGGATGGAGAGGAAATTCTTCCAGAGGAGAATGTGGAGGGAATGGTCCAGGTAATTCTATTTAGTTGAAAATGTTAACAGGTTACAGTTATGTAGTCAAGTCTGGAATGAAATCTTGTCCCAGACTTCCAGAATAGAGAATAATTCCACAGTCCTGACTTCCACAGGCATGAATATACTATAACTGTTAGATGGAGATATTTTAGATAAGGATTGATGTTTTTTTCCACTGAGGAACCAAAGAGAAACAGCTTCACCTGGAGGAAATGAGTCACAGCTGAGAAGGTTTAAATATAAATGTAGTGAACATTAATCCAAAGTTTAATGACCTTTAAGCCTAATGTAATTGTTAGAGCTATTTAATTTCATATTTAATTTCTTTATTGCCCTTTTTCTTAGTCCTTGTGTGAAGTGTGTCTTTTTGGTGCATTACACACTTGGTTTAGTTCATTTTTTTTCCACTCAGTTCCTCTTAAACCACATTAACACTTTATTTCCTCTCCCGCTTCACTCAGGCCCTTTTTCTGCTTCAGCTGTTGATTTAGACTTTTTACCTCCTTCCCTTTTTTGCTTATCTTTGTTGTGCTTTCATTTTATTTTTTCATTTTATATTTAATTTTATTTATTTTTTATTTAGATTTTTTGTCCCACAGTTCTGTCGAGTATCTGAAGATGTGCTTTAATTTTTTAGAACATCAGCTCTGACTGTAACACTGGCTATACTTTATATAAGGAGTCTCCAGTGTCAGAGGTGAAGTTTTCTGAAATCATCTTCCTGTAATTTTTTGTTTTATTACCTTTGAGAGAGAAGTTTAATGTGCGGTTGTTGAAGGAAATACTGTTCAGAGCTACTTTATAATGTAAATGAGAACAGGAGCCACATCTTATAGTTAACTATAACATGGTTTAAAAGTGTGACTTTCCTGAATAATTAAACAAATTAAATCTGAAAATTTCTCTCTCTCTCTCTCTCTCTCTGTCTCTCTGTCTCTCACTCATGTCTCTCTCTCTCTCTCTCTCTCTGTCTCTCACTCATGTCTCTCT
>JAOTRN010018544.1:0-10596 GCA_028566695.1 Bagroides melapterus | reverse complement strand
AATGGTTAATATTTGGTGTGGAAACTCTTTGCTTGAACATAAGCGGTAGTGTTCGATACAGATTTGTGCAGTATTCTTAATAAAACAGCTGGTAAGTCTGTCCTTTGTCTTGTGTCTTACCTCCCAGTCCCACCTGTTCCTTGTTTAGTTGTAATCAGTGTGTCTACTTAAACCCCTGTGTTTTGCCCTGTCCTTTGTCAGTCGTTGAATGTATGTGCGTGTATGTCTTTGAATGTCTTTTCCGGGTGTTTTTGTTTGTTCATAGGCTTAGCCTTAGCCCTAGCCTTGGCCTTAGCCCGGACTACTTTGTTTTTGTTTAAATAAGAGAACTCTAAACTGCATTTGGATCCTCTCGCTCTTTCCCTGGACCTCACCGTAACAGAACGACTGACCTAACCGTGGATCCAGCAGAGAGGCTGCTTTATCTGAGCCAAAGAGACAGGACAATTGAGGAGTATGTGGAAGAGCTATGTGAACTGCAGGTAACGCTACCCGATTCAGTCTTTAAAGACTCTTTCCGCCGCGGATTATCGGGTAAATTTTTGAGTTTGATTTAACCAGCCCATATTACCTTGTACTTGGCTCAGTACCTAGACTTTGCATTGTGGTTAGGTGGCTCAAAGTTTACCGTGGGTGTGGCGGAGGAACACCACGCCACTCCAGAGCCTGCCTATGCCACTCCAGAGCCTGCCTACTCCAAGCCAGAGCCCGCTCATGCCAAGCCTGAGCCAGAGCCCGCTCATGCCAAGCCACAGACCATGCCAAGGCCTCCCAAAGGCACAGGAGACTGCGGTCCAGTGTGGAAGATGTCCCACTCATATCGATGTGTGCCACCAGACTCTCTCAAGATGGCTGCCACGCCATAGCCCTCTGTCAAGATGGCTGCCACGCCATAGCCCTCTGTCAAGATGGCTGCCACGCCATAGCCCTCTGTCAAGATGGCTCCCACGCCAGAGCCCTCTGTCAAGATGGCTCCCACGCCAGAGCCCTCTGTCAAGATGGCTCCCACGCCAGAGCCCTCTGCCATGATGGCTGCCATGCCACCAGAACCCTCTGCCAAGATGGCTGCCGTGCCTCCAGAGCCCTCTGCCAAGATGCCTTCCACTTACCGACCGAGGGGGTCGTTCCCGAGTCCCAAGCCTTCCACAAAGCGACCAAGGGGGTCGTTCCCGAGTCCCAAGCCTTCCACGAAGTGACCAAGGGGGTCGTTCCCGAGTCCCAAGCCTTCCACGAAGGGGCCGAGGGGGTCGTTCTCGAGTCCCAAGCCTTCCACGAAGTGACCGAGGGGGTCACCCAAGAGTTTACCATCTGCCAAGAAGCGACCGAGGGAGACGACCATGAGTTTACTCACTGCCCAGGTTCACCCAAGTTCCAAGACCCTGTGCTCCATGGTCCAGGTCCTTCAGTGCTCCACAGTCCAGGTCTGCCCAAGCTCAAAGACTCTGTGCTCCATGGTTCAGGTCCTCCAGTGCTCCATAACCCAGGTCCACCAAAGCAACAGAACTGCCTCCGCCAGTGCACCACCCTGCCAGATCTCTTTGTTGTGGGGGATGTTCCTTTAGGGTGTCAGGAGCCGCCCTTTGGTGCGGGCTATGTAATGATCTTGAGACAATTCCCTGCCAGCCCCCTGTTTGTTCCACGTCTCTTATTTAAATTCTGTCCTTTGTCTTGTGTCTTACTTCCCAGTCCCACCTATTCCTTGTTTAATTGCAATCAGTGTGTCTATTCAAACCCCTGTGTTTTGCCCTGTCCTTTGTCAGTCATTGAATATCTGAGTGTATGTCTTTGAACATCATTCCCGAGTGTTTTTGTTTGTTTATAGCCCTAGCCTTAGCCTTTGCCTGGACTACTTTGTTTTTGTTTAAATAAAAGAACTCTAAACTGCATTTGGATCCTCTCGCTCTTTCCCTGGACCCCCTGTAACTATATATATTACACACACACACACACACAGTATATATATAAAATCATGCACTACATTAAAACATACCAGAAGTGAACCAGGTGACCTGGGATGTCCTTTCTCACCAGGAATGCCTGGGGGGCCAGAAGGCCCTCTTTCTCCAGGCCTTCCCCTCTCGCCCTGAACACCTCTCTCTCCAGGGATCCCAGGATCACCCTGAAACATTTGATTACTGGCACAATGCAAATGACAGAACACAATGTGCAAACATTTATTTTTAATATTTTGAGTGATAATTCACTAGAACATGCAAGGAATTTGTTAAAAAATCACTGTAGCTTTTATCTCTTGGCACAACTACTTGAAATTTTACAGTAAATCGCATTAACTGGTCACACAACAAATATTATTCACATACAATGTTCTCTCTGAATTTTTAAAGGGGCTCACATATCACCACTTATAATACTTAAGATAATAGCTCATTTTTAAAAAACAATTTCTCAATTATAATATATAACGTGCTGCCCTGTATTCAAGACAAAGAACAAAGATCAGTCAATAGCAATGTTACTATGTTGTATTTGATTTGTGTTTGTACAGCACTTTGGTCAGTGAAGGTGAATTCAAATGTGCTTTATAAATACATTTACTTACTTACTATAAATAGCACAAAACACAAGAGCTTACCCGCTCTCCTTTGGCACCTCTATCACCAGGTGTGCCAGCTGGTCCCTGTAGGAAACAAAGACATACAAAATAATGGAAGGCACCAGGTAGAGAGTTTAAGAAGGCAGTTGGTCTGTCAGAAGTGGATATTATCAAAAATTAGGTATGCTATTAGTGGATAAACACAGAAGCTGAGCCAAAGGCCAGTCCCTTGTGTGTAAAGGACAATTACATCAGATTATGTATGTGGCCCAGTTCCCTGAAAAGGGAAAGAGATGCTTGCTCATGGCTGATGCTATGGGAATGCTATTGCAGAAGCTGTGTCTGAAGCTTTGTGTGAAATCACACCTACCTATCTATTGGATAAGTGACGAAGTGGAGCAAACAGAGATGTGGTCTGCAGGAAAGGCTTAGCTACCTGGCACAACCCAGAAAGCAAGAGACCAGAGAACAGGTATGTGACTTGCAGCAATGGCTGCCACATATATCTAATCGTAAAGGGTGACTGGCCCTCAAATAATAGTGTCTGCAGGAACTTTAGCACTTTACAAGCAGGGCAGTGATGCCGATAACACCAGATTCAAAAGTTCAGCGTACTCTCCACAACCTCAAAATCTCAGGGTGGGGGAGAAAAATCACCCCTTGTGCCTAAAAGAGGAGTACTCATGTGGGCAAGCGTGGCATCTTATTGCCTGTCTGCCACATGCCTCGACTGAGCCAAGATGAGCCAGTCATCTGGATAATTGAGTACATGGATGCCCTGTGATGCAATGATGATAGACCAGGCTTGACTTTGTAATGGTAAGTAATAAGACCTAAAGGCCTAAAGGGAGAAACCAACATTGGAACGCTTCACCCCAAAAGCAAACCTGGTTAGACTCATTTTCTCAAGATGCCTATGTGAAGATCAGAACCCCTCAGGATTATCATTGCAAACCACTCCTCAGACCTGATCTTTGACACAATGCCCTAGATTGTTAACTTCTCAAATTTTTACGTTTCAGCATACAATTCAGAACACACAGATTCAAAATTGGGTGAAGTTCCCATTCTTCTTGGGAACCAAATGCCGGCTGTAATGCCAGATGCTCGACCTGGGAGGGGAATACGCTCTACGGCCCATTCCTCAGATGTGGGAGAAATTCCTCCTGGAGAAATGAGGTTTGATCTGTGTCAACAACAGTATCCAGGACCCAATGTGACCCACCCAGCAGAAGCTTCCACACTGCCAGTTGGTCTGAGAGAGGTGTTAGCCTCTCGCTGTGCTCACACTGCCTGGTGCTCAACTTATTCCATTTCTGCTAACTCAACCTTCAACCTCCATGACCGAAGCTGAGGTGCTGCCTCAACAGATTCAGGACTCCAGTCTGGAATGCAGTTAAATGAGAGCAGAGACTGCAAAGAGCTCATAATGCACACAATCGACTCCCTCGAGGGCAGACTGCTCCCCATGCTAAAGAAGAAAAAACAACAGTCTTCATATATCTTCCTTAGCCCTATTCTTAGACAATAAGCCAGACAATAGAAGGAGGAGAAGGAGACACCAACATAGAAGGAGCACCTTCTGAAGACAAAGAAGCTGGAGTAATGTGATGTAGGTGACCAAGTTATCCAGAGGACACCAAAACACGTTCCCTGTGCCACACTACACACTTCCGGTTTAATGACGTCACTTCCGGGTTGGGACCATTTTATGTAAACAGGCATTATCTAAGGATGCTACCTACAAGTGGTTCTTTGCCAGTTGGTTTTCTCAGCCTGACTAGTGCTCCTTATTAATCATCTTGCCATTTTTCCTTTTCCTGTTTCTGCCTGGTTTGACCCTGCATTTTTCTTCTAGTTTCTGTTCCTGCCTCCCCTGTATTGGTTTTTTATGGTTTGGATTTTTGGATTGTTTATTACTCTGTGTTCTGCCTGCTCCACATTGCCCTGTTTGCCTGTGTTTGGATAACTGGACTGTTTATTGATTTGTTTCATGCCTGCCCTGCTTGCCTGTGTACTGGATTTTTTAGACTGTTTTATTACTCTGTCTCCTGCCCTCATTCCTGGAATTGAATTATTAGACTGTGATTGCCATTACATCTGCCCGCTTTATATTTCTCTTATCACTATTGGGATTAATGGATTATTTGCTGATTTTGCCAAGCCTGCACTTTCTCTGAGCTCCAGGATTTTTTCCCTCTACTGTGTGTTTCTTTGCCCCAGTCTACATACAGAATATTGCCTGTCTGGACTTTGCCACTATTGTATACTGTTTGATTCTTCATTAAAGACCCTTTTGATTAGACCCATGGCCTGCATAAGGGTCATTCTCTACCTGCCACACCTGACAGTATATAATCATTATGACATTTAGCTTGTACATTGCCTGCATATGGCAATGTAGCTTTCAGCAGGTTATGGTCGCTGAACTCCTGGATGTCCAACTGGTGCTCCAAATACAATGAGGGCTTCATAGATAATTAGAGAATTTTCTTGGGAAAGGCTAGCCTGTTAGGATGGGATATAGCTCATCTCACTCTGGAAGGTACTGCTCCTATTTCTTGCAGCATAGCACATAGTTTAAGAACAATCCAGAGGAAGGCACAGGGAGCAGGCAAGCAAGCTAATCCAACCTTCTGCTAACTGCAATAAGTCGTCAGCCAGGGTTCACATTATAAAGATTGTGTTTGTTTACTGAGCTAAACAAAAAATCTACACTCTAAAACACTCTGAAAATTTGTTTTAGTAACCTTATCAGTATAACATTAGATCATTGTGAATGCACAGCCTCTCCTTTTGTTTTTCAATATTTGACTGAAAATGATCAGTTTGTAAATCTAAATAGTGACTACTCTAAACATAATAAGGTTATGTTTTAAGACTTTCTCATTATACATCCTAATGTTTGGTACAATTATTCGTAAACATGGTATTTGTTTCCACTGTTATGCTGATGACATGCAGCTACATCTTTCATCTAAGTCAGATGAGACACACCAGCTCGCTAAGTTTGAAGAATTTGTATTGGACAGTGGATGCTTGAGAACATCCTTCTGCTTAACACTGACAAGACAGAAGTGCTTGTACTAAGATAACATGTAGCCACAGGTATTTATATATTATAAATTATGTAACTTTGGATGGTTTTTCTCTTTCATGAAGTGAAGCAATAAAAGACCTTGGTGTGATTATTGACTCCATTGAAGCTCATATAGAAAATCCCACTGGGGTAATCTTATAGTATTATGCATAGAAATATTGGTAAAATAAGAAATATGATCTCACTACATTATGAAGAAACACATTCAAGTTCAAGAATTTATTACCCCTAGGTTAGATTATTGTAATGTTTTACTGTCTGGATATTCCAGTAGGAGCATAAACATGCTCCACTTAGAATGCAGCAACTAGAGCCAGAAGATATGAACATATCACAATTATATTATTCACACCACATTGGCTCCCAGTCAAATTTCACATAAAATTCTATTACTGACCTATAAAGCACTGAATGGTCTCGCACAACAGTACCTGAGTGATGTTTTGTTTTTTTTATGATCTGCAAAGCCTATTTCAATCAAAATTTGCAGGCTATTTGGTAGTTCCTTAAGTAGTAAAGACTACAGGAAGGGGCAGAGCTTTTTCTTATACAGCCCCACAGTTATGGAACAGTCTTCCATTTAGTGCTCAAGACTCAGACACAGTCTCACTGTTTAAGTCAAGGCTAAAAACACATTTCTTTATTCTAGTCTATTATGAATAGTTTTTCTGGAGGTTTCATGGGCATAGAGTGTTTAGTGACCAGGGATGTCGGGATGCTGTCTCCTTGCAACCCTCGCAAGTCGGTCAGGCTTGCTGACTCTGGAATAGTTGGTCATGTTTGTGCTACGTTCTAGGTCACAGCCCATGACCCATGAGATTGTGGTGGATAGGACAGCTTGGAGACATTGCATCAATCAGCTATGTGCCCGGGTTTCCATCAGTGAACATTCAAAGACTTTGGCAGGAAGGAATTAGTGTTTGCTAATTACCCTGAAATATTAGTTGCTTAGGATCTCTTGGATGCACAATTCCACTCAACTATATTCCTTTATATTTACATTATTTACTGTCCACTGTCACCCAAATGAAGGTGGGTTCCCTTGAGGTGGATTCCCAAATGAGGCTGGTTCCTCTCAAGATTTCTTCTTCATCTCGGGGATTTCTTCTTCATCTCAGGGAGAATACAAGTTGTATTCTATTTCTATGCTTCTGTAAAGCTGCTTTAAACATGTTATATAAATAAATTTAATTGAATTGAAACTGAACTAAACAATAATGACAATAAAGAGTGGAGAGATTGGCACCTTAAGAGAACATGGAACAGTTCAGAACTGTGTGTTACACTGGTGCTGAAACACTTGCAGGTCCTAGATTTCTGAAAACACTCTTCTGCTACCATCATAAAAAAAGATTAGTGGGCGTGTGCCAGAAGCACATGCAAGCTCAAACCACAATTCTACCTCCACCTTGCTTGATGGTATGTGTTGGATTATCAGATCCTTTCTTTCTCTATCACTTTTGTATTGGTTAATCTTGGCTCTAGAACCTGACTTCCAATCTGGCATTCTGATTCTTATTGCTGACAAGTGCTTTGTACCTTGTACCTTGCTTTATGGCTTCTATATTTCTGCTCTGAAAGTCTTTGCAAATGGTGGATTGTTATGCCTTCACCTATTTTCCAGCCAAGTGTTGGCACCTTGTGGCTTGGGTTCATGGATGGATTCGATCATGGGGATTTCAGATCAGCCTCGCTGAAGCGAAGAAAAGATGGGTCCTTCCATTTCTCCTGCCTCATCCCCTGACTTTGATATCCCCATTTTAGAGTGGGGAGCTCGCGCTGCAATTTCTTCCAACCTGTAGGAGAATACGCCTCGGGAGAGGCATTCTTCTCTTGATCTGCCACCAAAATTAGTGACATTCAAGGGGCTCCACGAGGTGGTTGCTAAATTAAATTTAAATGGCATGAAAAGGAACTTAGTGTCACTCCTTCTAAGCTTGATGACTGCTTCCTGACTTCAGAAATCTTGACTTCAGAAAACTTGACTTCCTTTCTCCTTCTTAGGGAACCTTCTTTGGGTTAGTTTGGGATTCTACCACAATACAAGCATGTCTGTCTCCTGCTTGAGTGGCTTCCATCTTGCAGTTCCTAGCTATTTGGATAGGCAAAAGCCTCTCGGTTGCCAAGAAGCAGAGTGCACACACCTCATGGCCACAGTGGCCAACATTATCCCTTTGGGTCTGCTACACATAAGGCTGTTCCAGCTATAGCTCAGGGGTGCAGGCTTTCATCCAAGCAGGCCTTGGCCTTGGATTCCACTATTGGAGCATATAGTCATAGCAAGACTCTTTCGATGGCTGGGAAGCAGTCATAGATGGGTACCCAGCCAAGAGTCTCTGGGAAGTTGAGGGAATGTGAAGTACATACCCTAATTCCTAAAGCTAGTGCAATGGCACTGATTTTGCATCTTTTTTCATAATTTCTTCATAATGTCTTTCCGGAAGTGGGGGCATGGCTGAGTGCTGGTTTGTGAATGGAGGCCGGCATCTGGGGTAATTTCTCTAAGAATATTTTTGCTCTTTTAAAATTGAGCACCAATGGAGACTTAAGTATGGAGAGTGAGAGCAGTGGGGGGAGCTAAAACCAAGAGGCTCAAACCAAGAGAAGACATTCATAGTTTCTAACCATAAATAATTAACAATCTAACTAGGCACACTGGGGCAAAAGAGGGCAGGCTCAAAGAAAAATGCCATGATCAGAGTTGCTTAAGATTTAAATACAAGAAAGTGTTAATTTCAAACAAATTCTAATATTCTCACCTCATATCCAGGAATTCCATCCTTTCCAGGTCTACCCTATAGTATGAAAAATGTATTGGATACAATGAGATCTTTGATTTACTACTCACTTATAGTCATGTTCCCATGTTAGTAATGCCTTACTAGTTTGCCATTATTAACTCTATTGTAAATTAGTGTTCTTTGCCTTTCTGTAATATAAAAGTAGCTTTCCATAGAGGATAATGCATTATAAGTGCTATTTCCCAATCCCAGAAGTAGATTCTACTATATGTATAGAAAACAATGTTGCACAATAGTACAACAGAATGCTGCAGTCTTGGACAGGATTGAGTGTAATTTCTTACAGGTACACCTGGAGGTCCTTCAGGTCCAGGGAAACCTGTCTCTCCCACAGGTCCTCGCACTCCCTGATAGGAACAATATAAGAAGAAAAATTACAAATATCTAGATGTATTCCTCCTTTATAAATGCGTGAACAACCTTATGTAAACCGGACAATGAGCAAAAAATTTTCAACTTACAGGTTCTCCTGGGATTCCTGGCTCACCACGGGAACCAGGTTTCCCCTGCAAAACCAAAAGAAACAAGAAACAATTTAGAAAGTCAAGCCTGACAAGGCACAATAGATTGCTGTTCAATCTGTTCAAATATATTGCTATTCATGTCCAGTTGTTTACATTTATGTCAAGAAAAAGAAGTGAATTTTATATAATTTTATATAATACATTTTATATCACTGCTTTACTCAGGAGGGTGGCTGTGATTAAAAAATTGTAATCGGAGCATTTTGTGGGAATATTTTTGACATATTTTACACTTGAGTTGCAAAAATGCAAAGACAACACGAGTACTATCAGACACAATCTCTGTTTATTTGTTTAACAATGTAGGGTTTAACATGACAAGACGGACATGACGTTTGGGGTTAATTTGTTCATTTATTCATTATCATTTTTAATTTATTTGAAAAGGCACCATATACAATTTTAACATAAATGTTTCCATTTCATCCATTGTATAGCCGATGGCTAATTTTCATCCACGGTCCCTTGCCAGGTAGTCATAGTCACAGATAAACATAAAACAGCAAACACATACAATACATTAATACTTAAACATAAATTTATTGACTTTTTACAAACTTTGTGCTGTCTGAGTAGTAGTAGTTAGTTTTAGCAGCCTGTTTAGAAGGAGATGGAGCTTGAACTGCTGCATCATCTTTAGCACAGCCAGAGTTAAGGCTAAGGTCAGGGAAAAGCAGATTGGTGGCTCAGAAACATACCCATGTTGTTTTCCAAGGCAGAAACAATCCTAGCTGACAAAATGCAAGCTAAACAATTCCCAGTGATAGTGACCAGAAACCACCAATTTCTATATAGGTTTGACATGAAAGTTTGATTATAATGGGAAATGAAAATGTCAAAAATAGAATATAATGGTGTCTAAAAAAGTCCCAAAATTTAAAAAAGTTATCAGGTGAAGACAAGAGAAAAAAGAGATCACCCAGAATTATCCACTATGATTGGATCACCGTCTGTCAACATAGAACTCGATCAGGTGACTGAGTATTTAGAGTCTACTCTCTGTTGTACTTTAGATAATGTAGCGCCGGTTAGAAGGAAAATGATTATAGACAAGAAACTCGCTCCCTGGTATAATAATCACACTCGCTCTTTAAAATGAAGCATTCAAAAACTAGAGCATAAAGGGCGGCAAACTAAACTGTTAGTATTTAAAAAAGCTTGGAAGGACAATCTGTAAAAAAGCTCTTAGCGTAGCTAGATCAGTGTATCTCGCCGCACTTACAGAAAATAATAATAATTCCGTAGCAACATTAACCAGGAATAAGACCAATACTTGAAATCTCCACAATAACAGCATGCAGTAGTGAACTTTTTTGACAATAAAATTGCAAACATTAGGCAGAAAATTCAGGCCTTGAAACCGGACTATTCAACTAATTCTGAGGAGTCTCTAATCACATCAGATCACTATATAGTAGATTTTACTGCTCTGGAAGAGAATTATCTAATTTCACTCATCTCTTCTGCAAAATCATCAACTTGCATCAACACATTCTTAAGCAGATGGTACCAGCAGTAACAGAAACCCTGTTGAAAATGGTTAACTCTTCACTCAGCAGTGGGTATGTTCCAAAATATTTTAAAGTAGCAGTTATTAAGCCACTAATTAAGAAACCT
>JAOTRN010018543.1:0-10609 GCA_028566695.1 Bagroides melapterus | reverse complement strand
TATAAAATGACATATAATTACATTTTTTTCTTTCAGTTTCTTATACATTTCTTTTTTTTCTGTCCTTTTTCTGTTCACCTGAAAAAATACATGCATTTCATTGGGGTGGACTGATTATTTCTTATATGCAATATATGCAAATAAGATTATATGAATATATGTTAATGTATTTTAAATGAGAGTCAACGTTTTTTACAAACATACAGTATATGAATTATTGGTAATTCAGTAATAATTCATAGGAATCATCATAAGCAGAAAAGAGAATACAGTTTCTCACTCCTTTCACAGTGGTTCTTCACAGCACAGAGTGGATATTAATCAGCTTTACATGTGTTCTTCATTGCAATCTGTTGAATTTCTTAAATGTCACTCTCAATGCTTCTTTATGCTCTGTTTGTTCTGCTCAGATAGACACTGCGAGGACATTCTCCCCCCCCCCCTTTTTAATAATAATAATAATAATGGTTGATTCTTTTGCCCACTTGTTAATTAACTTCTTATTAATTTGGTCAATATCTGTTACTGCAATCATGAATCTTTTAGCAATGTGAATAGAAAATTGTGTTGACATTCTCTATTTTGTCAATGTAGAGACCCCCCAGAAACACTGATTTTGATTTTTGCTGTACCAGGAATCCCTTAGCAAAAGCTCTTGGCTTATGTACAGCATGGGGCACTACTCCCCCTCCAACACCTGGGACAACATGGCTCCCAGCCTCCTGTCTGGTGCATCAGTCAATAAAATAAAAGGGCAAAAGGAGTTAGGAGAATGCAAACACAGCCCCGCAAAAAAGTTGAGTGAAACCTGAGTTAAAGCTTGTTATCACAGCTCAGTCCACTGGCTGGGGTATGGTGCTCATTTTGTAGTGAGGTCAGGCAGCAGGCTGGTGATGAATAATTAGGTATACTGTAAACCTATGATACTAGCCAGCCAGCCTTAGGAAATGCCTCAACTCCTTTTTGTTCTTGAGTCTCAGACAGGTCCAAAACCACCAGACTACACCAATTACTCTGTGACTCCTCAATCATTGACATTTTGAGCATTTTGAGCAAACTACTTTTTGACCTCCTCAGGAAAAGCATTTCTTATTGGCTCTTCAGAACCAATAACTGGGTTGTTTCTTTTCTAATGTCCTGTGCAATTCTGTATATCATATCCCTAATAATACAAAAGTATAGGTAAGAAAGTGTGCAGGACCCATCTAAACTTATTTCCTTTAGCAACAAAGAAAATACTAAGAAATTTGACCCCAAAATTAGCAGATACGTTAATTCTTGAGTGTGAAGTTTGGCAGAAGTTTGGGACAGAATGAAAATCATAGCCATAGCCATAGTCCATGTCTGGCCAGATGGTACTGTCTGGGATGACGGGTGTGGACCCAAATGCAGAACTCCATAGAGGTTTCAATATAAAAGTCTTTAATGAATGCAGACCGTGTTCAAGTTGGTAACTAGCAGTCCAGCAATTTGCAATGCAGAGAACAAAACTTAGACAGGCTAAACAATATATGAAAATCACAGTCAGTCCAGTAATCCGGTGCTGAGGCAAAAAGGGTAATGTAGGATGGACAGAAAAGAGGCAGGAAGAAATCATAAACAGTCCAATAATCCAAACACACAGGCAAATAGAGCAATGTAGATTAGACAGGCAGAAGTCATAAACAGTCCAATAATCCAATACACAGGCAAACAGAGCAATGTGGGTCAGGCAAGATCAGAGAAACAAATAATCCAAAAAAAGGGTCAAACCAGGCAGGGCAAGAACAGAAACAAGGTGGGATGTTACTCAGGAACACTAGACTAACTAAGAAACTAAGAGAGACCAGTGGATGCCTCCCCAAGGAGTCCCCAAGGACAGGTTCATGGTTCGGAGCAATGGCGGCCATGTACACCTTCAGTGTTGATGGGGACAAGCCCAGAGAAAAGCGAGACTGCAGAAACTCCAGCACTGTACCGACCGGGCAGTGAACTGGATCCTGACAGTGCTCATTACCCCAGAGGCGGAAAAGCCTCTACTTCAAAGCTTCCTGGTGGAAGGAGCCCTAGCAGAGTCTGTGATACCTCAGATGGAGGCAAGCCTCTAGGAACTGCTGCCCCTCAGGGGCCAGGTTCAGAGCTTCCACATCTCGGGGCGGGGGTGTTGGATTGCCCCCTGCACCTGAGAGAGGAGATCCTTCCTGATGGGAGCCTCCCAAGGAGTGCCGTCTGGTTGTCTGAGAGTGATGTTATCCAATCTCCCTGGTGCCCTGAAACAGCGCACTATCAGGTGCTAACCCAGGGTAATGATCTGTGTGAGGAAGCAGAGCGGGCACAGACTCCACTGCCCCCCAAGTGCCAAAGGCAGTGGGGCAGGAAGTGGGGTATGCCCCCCTGAAAGGGACGCTCCTAGGCACCCCAGCCCTCGGGCATCAGGGTTCCTTTTTAGCCCGCCTGGCTGAGATGACAGACCTAAGGTCTTCTCTCACCTGATGGTTCTGGGCAAGGGCATGCTGCCCCCCTCACCAGCTTCGAGCTCTTTTAGCAGGTCAGCCTGTTAAGCCTGCAAAACTGCCATAGCGTGCACCTGCACCTGCTTGGCCTGCTGCCACATAGGCTTTGCCCACAAAGGCTGAAGTCACTCTACACGGCTTGGAGGGGAGCGCAGGCTTCCTCCATGCGGGCGATGCAGGAGAGAGATAGCTGGCTACATTACCATAACCATGCTCTTCCAGCGCTATAATGGCTGAGAAATCATGGTTTCCCCATGACCTCGAACCCTCAGCATGGAGGTCTGGGAAAAATGGCAGCTGCCTGCATGGAGGTGGTCTGCGCCCTGAAGTCAGGAAGCGGTCATCTAATTTAGAGTGGACGATACGCACTTCTTCTTCAGGCCAATCTAAATTCAACTTCTCAACCACGCGAGTCACCACCTTGAGGAGCTCCTTGAAAGTCACTGATTGCGGCAGTGAATCAGCAGTGGGAAGCCCCTCCTCACCCGCATTGAGCTCCTCAGGGCCTGACGCGGAGAGCAGCATGCTCTCTCCCCGGGTTGGAAGAAATCAGACACACATACACAGAGCGCTTCCTGAAGACAAAGAAAGCTTGAGCAATGTGACGTGAATGCCTTCTATCTGTAATTATCCTAATTGACGCCACCTGTTCTTTCCGAGCCTTTAAATTGGTGTGTGTGCACACAGAGCTTCAGACACAACTTCCTCAAATAAGCATTCCCATAGCGTCAACTCAATGCAGCGTTGAGTTCCCTCGAAAGGGGACCCCATATTCACAAGAGAAGTCTTACTTAACAGCTTCTAACTCTTACAATGATGTATGATTGTTTGGACACGTTTGCATTTGTAATGTCCTGCCTTATATAATTCATGCCTCTAACTGCCAGTTCATTGTTATACTTTGTTCATTTAAAATAATGCTTAAGGGGTGTGCATAGAATAGCAAGTATTTGATATTTGGTATGTTTGTAATGATCATTTAAAATCATTTGTATTGTTTTGCCTTAGATAAAGGAGTAGATCTGGGGGACTCATGGATGTTGAGTATTATGGTGATCTGGTATGTTTAGATGCTGTCTTAATCACTCTAACTGATCACTCAGGTAACTGTTTGCTTTCATATCAGGGAGCTCTCATGTCTGTGTTTCCCTCTGGTTCTCCTTTTATTTATGCTGTTATAGTTAGTCTTGCTGGAGTCCTTGCCTGCACTCTACACTACATGTATATCCACTCTACATACTGTGACTGTGACTATACCTAACTGTTCTCTCCTCTCTGTCTTCTCTCTCTCTCTCTCTGTCGAGCTACACATGCCACTCTCATGAGCCGCCAGCGGTGTGATCCAGACCCCCTCTCCACTCTGGACCTGTCTGACCCTTCTTGTTGACCTGCTTCCGGTTGATGATCGGTGAAATGGGACGCTTCCACATTCCAGCTGTTTCTGAGGACTTACAATTACAGTTCCTACACACACACAATGTGACTGTTTAATTCCTGTTACCCATTATCACCCAAATGAGGATGGGTTCTCTGTTGAGTCTGGTTCCTCTCAAGGTATCTTCCTATTATCAACCCAGAGAGTTTTTCCTTGCCACCATCACCCTCGGCTTGCTCATCAGGGACAAACTGGTTTCACTACCCTCACATTTCACAAATACCTTTGATGGTGTAAAAAGCACTTTAGAAATAAAATTGAATTGCATTGAATATATGACGTCTACATATTATGACACTCTCAAAACAAAATAAACTGGATTAAACAAAGGTTTATCTTTGCCATAGAAATACATAAATTCCTGCCTTCTTAGTGCTCTTACAGTGAAACCTTCTGTCTGATTCCCCAAAATTAACAACTGACAGCGGTGACAAGCAGAGCAGAGAAGGAGTTAGCAGACTGGCAAACACACCCAGTGCTATGTTTAATATTCAGCCTAATGTTCGACTTTTCCATGTTTCATGAGTGGACAAAATGGATACGAAGGTTTGAGAGATTTCATCATGTGAGTAACTTGACGGCAAGCTCTGAAGTGCATCAGGTGATTTTAATCTATTGCATGGGGGATGAAGCCGATGATGTTTTAAGAAGCCTGCAGGGATGTGGTAGTCTAGTGGTTAAGGTGTTGGTCTACCAATCGAAAGGTTATGAGTTTGAATCCCTGCTCTACCAAGCTACCACTGCTGGGCCCCTGAGCAAGGCCCTTAACCCTCAGTTGCCCAGTTGTATAAAAGAACTTATGAGATAAGAGATATGAATGTAAGTCGCTCTGGATAATTGCGTCTACTAAATGCTGGTAATGTAAGCCTGAAACTTAGGGACACAGATCAACGGCAGTACAATAAAGCAAGTGATGGCTTTTGCTCATTCATTATAATGAAAAACAACATTGTTTATGAACGAGCACAATTTAATATGCACAAGCAAGAACCCTATGAGACTGTCGATGCTTTTGTTACTGCACTGTATACATTAGTAGAGCATTGTAACTATGGGACATTGCATGATGAGCTTATAAGAGACAGGATCGTAGTTGGACTGGCCGACACAACGCTATCTGAGCGTATGCAAATAAAGAGGGATTTGGATCTGACGAAAGCCATTAACATGGCAAAACAATCAGAGGAGACTAAAAAGCAGCAAAACACGCTGAGGGGTTATGCCAGCAGGGAAAATATATGTTAGCTCTGTGGTTTCCAAATTCAGACAACACAAAGAATGAATGCCCAGCTAAGGATGCAAAGTGTAAAGTTCAGAGGGAGGACTTTCTGCTGGACGCACTGGATGACGTGGACTGGGACATGTTCCAGCACAGCTCTGATGATGTCAACGTGTCTACGGAAGCAGTCGTGGGAGTCCGTCATTGTTCCTGTTCCAAAGAAACCCCAGCCCACCTGCCTTAATAACTATCGCCCAGTAGCCCTGATCTCTGTTGTGATGAAGTGCTTTGAAAGCTCCACAGAGGACGCCATCGCCTATCTACAGCAAACTGCCCTGAGCCACCTGGACAGTAGAAATGGGAATTATGTGAAAATGCTGTTTGTCGACTACAGTTCAGCATTTAACACCATAATTCTCTCCACACTCACATCAAAGTTGGAGGTCCTGGGACTTAGGCCATCACATTTACATTTAGATCATTTTGCAGACACCCTTATAAAGAGTGACATACAAAAGTGCTTTTAAATCTGTCTTTGAATAGATTAGCTCAGGTTCAGTATGTTGCAAATGTAATGTTGCTAAGAATACTTCTTTAATCACTCCTTTTGGGTGATTCTGCATACCATTTTGCATTGCCTCAGCACCTGAACATTTCCAATGCATGATGGCTGAGGTTACAAAGGGGCTGGATGGTGTAGTCTGCCATATTGATGATCTGTTAGTATGGGGACAGCACAAGACAGAACATGACATTAGACTACATAGTGTGTTACGGAGACTGGAGAAAGCAGGTATCACACTGAATGTGGACAAATGTGAACTCTCCAAGAGTGAAGTAGTATTTTTGGGTCACATAATTTCTGCTGAGGGTAATCGACCCGACCCAAGAAAAACAGAGGAAATGAAACAGCTTACTAATATGAGCGAATTAAGGAGTTTTCTGGGGATGGTCAACCAGCTAGGGAAATTCATACCTCAGTTAGCGGAAAAAGACTAGGCAGTCTGCAACCTTCTTTCTAGGAAAAACTGTCGGGTCTGGGATGTTGATCAGGCAAAAGCATTTCAAATGCTTAAATCAGCATTGTCATCTCCCCCTCTGCTGGCCATGTATGATCCAAACAGAGAGACGAAAGTCTAGGCTGATGTATCATCTTATGACCTGGGAGGTGTTCTCCTCCAGAGTTGGGAGGAAAAATGGAAACCTGTGGCTTATGCATCACGCTCCCTAACACCTACAAAACAAAGATATACACAGGTGGAAAAGGAGGCTTTGGGACTCACATGGACATGTGAGAGGTTCAGGGATTTCATCATAGGGTATTTTTCATTGTCTAGAGGCAGACCATAAACCTCTAGTCAGCTTCTAGGAGCAGGCATTGGATCTCTTACAAGAAGAATCCAGCATTTTAGGATGAGACTGATGTGCTACTCTTATACAATCTAGCACGTTGCTGGGAAGTCACTTTGGACAGCGGACACATTGTCGCAAGTTTGTCGTTGGTTGAGCAAGAGTTTATGGAGAGCACCAACATTTATGTGGACATTGTAATTGAAAGTTTGAGTGTCAGCCCCACATACTTGGGAGACCTGAGGGAACAGCTAAAAGCTGACAGTGTCTGTTCACGTGTCATGATACTGTGTAATGAGGGATGGCCAGTACATGCAAGACAAGAGCCAGTGCTGAAAAGTTTCTGGACGGAGCAAGCTACACTAACTGTGAAAGATGGGTTATTGTTAAAGGACTCAAGGCTTGTAATTCCTGCAAGAATGAGGAATGACGTGTTAGCTAAGCTTTATGAAGGACACCAAGGTGTGGTGAAATGCAAAAAGCATGCACATCAATCTGGTGGCCGGGGCTCAGTCAGCAGATAAAAGAGATGGTGCTAAACTGTAGGGCATGTATACAAGTACGACATATTCACAATGAGCCACGAATGCCATCAGAATGCCCTAAATAACCATGGCAAAAGCTAGGCGCATACTTATTTGTCTTGGACAGTACAACCTATCTGCTTGTATTTGACTACTATTCAGTGTACATTGAAAATCATCTCAGATCACTTCACAATGACCTACTATATTTTTGTAATTTTATATCTGTGTAATTTTACTTTAATAATTCCTATTCAAAATTACCATATCTGACAATATAATTGTGCCAGAAAACACATTTTAATCCATCATAAAATGAAAATTTCAAAATGTTAGTTCATAAAATCATCTCAGATCACTTCAAATGACCTACTTTATTCTCACAATAAAGATCAGACAATTTTACTGTGGATTATTTTAATAATTCCTATTCAAAGTCAGGTATATCTGGCAATATAGCTGTGCCAGAAAACTAATTTTAATCCACCATAAAATTTAAATTTTAAAATGTTAGTTGATAAAACCATCTCATATCACTTCATAATGATGTACTGTACTTGTCACGGAATCACCATGTTCTCCACTCCCTTGCACACAAAGATCACCTTTCCCCAAGTTCTAATCACCCTCACCTGCAGCTAATTATCGCCCTCATCAGCAACACTACAAAAGACACTCACTCACTTCACTCATTGTCTGGTCTCCAACAGAACTACAGCTATACCCTGCCATTGTCTGGTTTCCTGACTCCTAGCGGCAGCTTCAGGTTCATCTGCATCTGCATCTGCGTTGTCATCAGTGTAATCTGTGTTGTTCTTCTGGATCTTTGTCTCCTTCAAGGATAGTTCTCTTTTTTTCAGTGACTGTCATGTAGTGTGTGTGTGTTTGTCATTTGTCTTCTGACTACTATATCATCCACTGCAATATCTGTCTTTTGGCTTAGTGTTCATTAAACCATTTATGTTTTACTCCCTGTTGTCCTCTGGTCCATTATCCATATGTTACAGTACTCTATGTTCACAATAAAGATAAAATAATTCTATCTGAAGTCATTTACATTCAAAGTCACTACATCTGTCAATATAATTCAAGCTGAAGCCAAATTTGATCCATCGTGAAATTAACATTTTGAGATGTTGTTAGCACTACATCACCACTGTCTGTTTCAATATAATTGACACTTTTAAGCATTTACAACTTTGACTGATTTTTGAATGGGCAGTTTAAATTGTTAGATGACCAAACCATGTCAGATCATTTCATAATGGCCTATTCTATGATCTCTATGATGATCAAGCAATTGTACTGTTGAAATTTTTAATATTAATTAAAATTCCTTCAGAATACAGAGTAAAATTACTTGATCTTTATTGTGAACAAAGAGTACGCCATTGTGAAGTGAAGTGAGATGGTTTTATTAACTAACATTTTGAATAAAATAGAATAAAATGTACCTCCATGCCAATTATAATGCCAGATATGTTAAATTTGAGGCGAAACTAAAAAGGGCAATTACAAAATATCCAAATAAAAGATAAGACACCACAAACTATATAATAATAATTTTCTGTCTTTATTGTAGACATTTTAATGAAAGTCATGAATGCACATCTCTGATAGTACCTTGAACGTTTTACTTGTCTTTGTCTCTCGGTATCTCTTAATTTCACAGCTATGTTTGGTATCATTTCCTGAAAGATTTTGATAACCTCACCATTTATGATTGGGATGTCCTTCTCGATGGCCAGAAGCAGAAGATCAGGGAGTCGTTCTTGAGTACACAGATTACAAAGTATTGACTGTGTGACTGATTTCTTGGGAGTGAGATAGATATAGGGGAGTGGCTGGCTTAACCGCAGTGAAATACTGGCATTCAAAAACTCACTGTCAAACCTGAAGAAACACGTTGAGGTAAGACAGTTTTAGTTTAGCCAAAACAGTTTTAATTTATGTTATAACTTATGTGGTTAATATGCTGTATTTAGTACTTATTAGCTAATTTATCTGTGTCTGTCTAGCCATGCTGTGTAGGTTGGATGATGTAACGTTAACGTTAGCTAACATTGTCTTTAGCTATATCTGTTATATTACCGTTACACAAAGCTGGCATCACTTTTTATTTGGCTAGCCTGGTATGTAATATGGTGTCAGTTGTCACCGGATAGTTGTGGTTTCTGTTTTTCTGTCACGGACAGCCCAAACCTATCACGACCCTGGTCTGATCAGCCCAGACCGTGTCTTGTTTCTGTCCCTGTCTTTTGTGTTTTGTTTTCTGTGGAGCACGTGGCACGCTGTCAAAACATTGTCACGTGCTCCGGTGTTGCGTCACTCCCCTCCCATTGTTTCCTCGTTAGTGCCCAATCTGTCTTATCACCCTTACCTGCGCTCCCATTGTTCTCCCTTCTATTTATTCCTCATGTGTGTGTCTGTCTTTTGTCAGTTCGTTGTCCCTTACGGCCGCGCTGTCTGCTTCCTTGTCAGCTCCTCTAGCCTAAGTCTAGTTTAGTCTCGTCAATCCAAGTCAAGCTTCTAGTCTTTTCCTGCTTTCCTTTCCTTTTACCCCCCGAGGAGCTCTCTGTGCCTTTGTATTTTTTCCGCGGCACGGGCACGCCTTTGCGCTTCCTTGTAGTCTCGTGCATGCGCTTTGCGCTTCGGTTTTCTTTTCTTTTCCCCCGCAGCCGCTGTCTTGTCCGCGTCAGAGACTCCAGTGCCGTCCTCCCCTGTTTGTCCTGTTTTTACCCCCCTGCCTGCCTGCTTGCTTGATCCACCCGCCCACCAGCCCGGGAACCAGTGGATACGTGCCAAGCTTCACTTTGTTTGTGCAATAAACTGTTCTGTTCCACACTGCATTTGGGTCCTCTGCCTCTGTTTCCCTCCCTGACAGAACGAACTGAACAACAATGGACTCAGCAGTGCCGGACCCCCTACGGGGCGCCTTGACCCAGCAAGGGGTTCTCCTGGGCCAGCGTGACTCTCAACTTGCCACCGCTACCCAGGAGAGAGCCCAACTGACTGCCCAGGTGGTCGAGGCCTGCCGCTAGCTCGGCCACCTGGGCAGTCAGTTGGGCTCTCTCCTGGGTAGCGGTGGCAAGTTGAGAGTGGCAAGTGGCAAGTCCAGGCAGACACGGCGCTGATGGTCCCGGCAGCGCCACCAGCATTCCCCCACACCTTGGGAGATGGCTGCCCTGAGGAGTCGTTTCTCTCCAGTCCGTACTGACCCATCCCGTCCAGGCCCTCGTGGACTCCGGTGCCGAGAGGAGCTTCTTGGACCTCTCCCTGGCGGATCGCTGGGGCATCCCTCTTGTGCCCCTCTCATCTCCTGTGAGGACTCGCTCCCTGGAGGGCAGGCACCTTTTCACCATCACACATTGCACTCCCCCTGTAAGTCTCTTAGTGTCCGGCAACCATCTGAGAGTATTGTGCTGCTACTGATGAACTCTCTGGAGGCCCCAGTCATTCTGGGGCATCCGTGGCTGAAGCAGCACAATCCTCACATGGATTGGTCAGGCAACTATAGACTCTAATCTCTCATTTGAAGCCCATGTAGATAACATTACCAGGATAGCATTCTTTCATCTCAGAAATATCG